>JAQFZX010000251.1:0-74305 GCA_034682405.1 Hydroisotoma schaefferi
TGGTACATTAAAAACCCAGTGGGTACATTTTAAAACCAGTGGGTACAATGTACCCTTGTACCCACGCTCGTTGCGCCCATGGTCGGTTGCGATGAAACCTTGGCCGACGTAGTAATAATACGGAGAGAAAGTTTTACATTCTTAGTAGTGCGGATAGCGTTATTCAGAGGGGACAATCCTGTTGCTCATCTCATCTGTCTTCTCGTGGTTAGTCAACTTACAGGCAAGTCCCTAATGGTACTCCACTTACTCTGCTAACTCAAGGAGTCAATTTTACATAACTACCTACGTCATAAAATCTCAACGGTTCTGCAACTCTCCTACAACTACAAGTATAAACCCACAATTGCTTGTACATGTACATACGATATGAGCCGTTCTGGCTGTGTGATAAACTATGTATAGGTGGTTCAGTAAATGGAAAGTTTGTCCAAGCTTGAATACAATGTATAAGTTATAGTCACGGGTGATGTGTATGCCAATGTAAACTCCATATAAATACACAGTAAGTGACAATCCTATGTGTTCTTTCATCCTTGTAACGAGCTGAAAATCTATTCGACCCAGACTCCACTCTTTTAGAAAGTAGTACCTAACAGTAAAAGCTCTACTTGCATAAGTAACTGAAACCACTTGGACCAAGTGGTATTTATTATATTATACAGTGGTAGTCTAATTATCTTTTTAATCACGGATTCATAATTGGCCTAAGCTCGACTCGGTTGAATACTAATTAATTGAAATGTCTACTTCAGATTCATACCTAAACCTAACCCTTCCTTATGAATAGACTCAAAAGATAAATGACGCATGGATAGTGCACTACTAAGGAGCAATAGAAATGGTTAGAAATAGTGTACAGTTAAAAAATCATTGAGGCAAATAGTAATGCCTTGTTGTCAACCACAGAAATGGATGGATGAGATTTCTCTACCTAAAATAAATAAATAAAAACTTCTTCATTTCCTTTCCTTAAAAGTTTGGCTGGGTTGAGTTGAGTTTTCTTGGAAAACCACTTAATGTATTTTTATATATATAAAAAATATATTTCCGTGTTCCAAGGTGAGTTGAAATAATCCAGTAAAGAAGTTTTCATGGGCTATCTCAGTAATCTAAAGATGCATGTGGGTGGAAGTAGTGGCTTAAACAACTTGTTGATTTAATTTAACTTGTCATCCGTAAAATTGCCTTTATTCCTCAGAATAAAAAATAACTTTTTTATTTCAAAAGATTTAAAAATGCACATACTTTGAAATGAATTGAGGGCTGGTTTGAAACTCAGATAAAGTAGAACTACCATGTAGTAGTTTGGTTCAGAAAACGGAAGGATTAAAAGACACGCGTAGGCAAGATCCACAAAGATTTTGAAGAGAGGCAAGAATAATAACTTTTACTTAATAGCAGCCCTTGCCCTGCACCTGTTTTTAGCTGGTGAAGTTTCTCTAATTAAAACTCATGCTGAGCAAACAAAGCCCTGTGTGTGACTTTCTCGAAAGAATCCTGATGAGTTTCTTAGATAAGGAGAAAAAACACCGTTATATGTACCTTTTAGTTCAACCTTTATATTTTGCAGGATAGCAAAAACACGGCGTACTCTTACTTAACTGTACTACGGACTATATCGCTCCTTTTGTGTGCAGTACCGAAAACAAAAGACGACATTCACATAATTAAGATTCATGAGCTGCTTACTTAATTTATTTTAGCTAAAAGCGCAACTATCTTAGCTTCTGCTGAATAAGTGTACTGAAGATAAAAATAGTTTTTCGATTGCGTCAATCCAGATATTTAATTCAAAGACCTAAAAAAGTTGACTGTCGTAGAGTTCTAATTTTCTTCAATCATTATTAAGCATAAATTAGTATTTAAAACTGGATAAGTTGATTTTAATATGGATAGAACTGCACGAAGGATTTAAGGGAAATGTCTTTACTTTTGCGTCTGATTAATATTAATTGCATTTAATTAAAGAAAGAATTTAAGCAAAGATGTCAATCGCGTGGGGATTGAAGTCCTACACGCTTCCTTATACACTCATGTCAAGAAAGGAGTTGAAAGTTAGCCGTTTAATTTTATGACTCCATACTGGGCAAAAAGAAGGTTAAACTGCTTAGGTAATCTCCGACTCAACTGCTACACCCACAGTCGACAGTTATTGTGTACCTACTTATGGCCTTTCTGTATCGGATTAATTTTGTTGACCTCCGACCTTACATGCACGCTTTCAGAACTTCATTAGAAGTCACTATCCGTCATATTACAAGTCACAATAACCGTCACAATGTCATAGATATTATTCTACCGAAACATTTCCCAATTGGATCGTAAATCTTTCCATAAATCAAATCCTAAGCGATTTCAAAAGCTACGGCAAAAAATTAGGTCGAAATTATAATGCACTTCTAACCAAATCTATTCTTGTGTAAATTTTCTGAAAGTACTTTCCTCATGGCTTATCTCCCAAGGAAATTGACTTTCTTCCAGTCGACTACAGATCTAAATTTAGCAGACAACAAGATGAACATTTTAAATCCTTCAAGATAACACATCACATATATGCCAGGGGAGTCTCAGCGATGAGAAGTAGCTCAGTAGACAGTGTTAGCAGTAAGCAGCCCATCAGTCTGAAGTCTCGGAGAGGAGCTGACACGAAAACAAGTGTGGCCCAATTTAACATCTTGAATCCCAGATGACAAAGCCAAAAACAGTGACAATATGTGTCGATGTATGTAAACGAGGCAAAAGACGTAAGCAGCTTGAGAAGCTTGACGCCAACGCAAACCACTTGTTGCATGATAAAAATCGAAGATATACTAGTCTTTCACCACTGCATACTCCGGTCTATTACTTTCTTCAGATAAGTCTGCAACGCTTATAGTCTTTGGCGAACTGTCAAATTCCTTCTCATAAGGTACAGAATAAATATGCTAGCATTTTAAAAGACATAAACTAACTGCCTGCCTACAATGAACAACTAAACTCGTTAAATACGAAACCAAAGGGTTCATTTTGAAAAAAAAAACGAAGGATGAACAAGTGACATGACACAAGTAATTGAGTAGAGAAGCCATTTTCCTTCCGTACAAGTGGGATTTCAATTTACCATCTTCAGAAAAAAGAAACTGACAGGAACTTTTTTATAAGAATAAATTACTTACTCCTTGCTGCTATATCTTTAGAGATGATAGGCCGAATTTAAAGTAAGTAACAACAAGCAAGAAGGCACCTTATAAACCCCTCATTCTCTTGCTAAAGAAGTTGACACTTACGGAAGGGACGAGACTGACTAAGTTTGTAGAGTAAAGTAGCAAAGGATGAACATGGTTAAGTCTTTAACTTAACTTATTTAAATGAGAACTAGAGCTTAAATCATTTGTAACTTCGTAAGAGAAAGGATGGATGGATGGAAAGAAGAGTGAAACTCATTTACATATTTCGAAGCTGTCTATTATTTTTGAGTAGGCAAGTCACGTTTTTTATCTTTTATTTTTTATCCCGAATAGGGAACAACTTAGTACGTTTTTAGGCTACCGCTTATAATTAAATGTTCCTTATGTTCCGAGTGTTTTTGTAGACTTAAAAATAAGAAAAATCTTTTGCAACCTATTTTACCTGAAAGAAAGTCGTAAGAACAAAAATTAATTATTAGTTAGCAATTCTTTTCAACAAAATCCTAAGAACTGGTTTCTAAATGGGGTTTTCAGCGCTCAGTTCACACTGTTTTTCATTACACTGGATTACATTAAGACAGACAAAGAGTGGGGAAAAGGGTATAAGAAAAGGTTAGTGATGAAATTCGAGCCTCCAATTCTTGGAAAAAGGAATGGACAAGATGACAAGTGAGAATAATAATTCTACAGTACAACCCACACGTTGTGAAACTAAGGATGAAAGAATAAACTCTGCCTGAGGGGAGAAATACTGCATTATGCATTAGTCTAGTGCAGCAACAGCAACTCACTCATCAACTTTAAGTGTAAACCTAAAACCTCAAGAACAAGCCCATCCATGTATGTACGTAGTATGGGGAGTATGATAGTGTCCGTCAGGGTGAAAGTAAGTTTGTATGATAATAAATAGAGGTTATTGGCTTAAACAAATAGGAGATGAAATGAGTTTGAACCAAGGAGTAAATACCCATGAACTTTCTCTACGATGATGAGGATGAAACTAAAACTGTTTATATTTGTTTGTCCCCAACTTTATGTGGCTTGTCTCCGTTTCTCTAGCCGTTAATACAATACAACACTGGCAAAGTAATAGTTGGGTCATTCTAACGATAACATTTATGGAGCGCTTGGTTTAATGGTATGTTATCTCCTGGCATACTATATTCAACAATGTGTAGAACGAGGGGGTAGTAGTAAGAGTAATAATGTGGACGGTTGCTTTTATCCGCTCTCAAAATGAAGTAGACAGAACAGGTTTAAGTATGATGGCAAAATATCGCGTGAATTAAGAGAAGTTTACTAAAATTCGGCTGATATTTTTTTTATAAAGAGTATAGTACTACCCACGCTTTGATTTCAAAGGTAATGTATGTGTGAAAAGTTTTGGCCTGTCGACTTTTAATTTATTGAATTACAGGATTTTGAAGAATGTCTTGCAAACATTTCTAAATGGTTGTAACAATTAAACTAACATCTCTCAAAAGATAAAAAAATATTGCAAGCTAACTGAAGAATTAAATGAAGTGCAAGAACGGTTGAACACAGTCAGAAAATATCTAGATTATTTATAACTTATTTTTATTTTCGTGATGTTAATAATGACAATAAGCTCAAAGGAAATCTAAAATGTCAAGCGTAGACAAATGCCAGAAAAAGAAAATAATTAAGTTGATTGGTTCAAAGAGTAACTGAGTCTGCAATCATTTTAATTACAGCAATTTACCCTCGTTTGGATTGCTCTTACAAACAAACGAGAAAAATATTACTATCACTTCCATCCAGCTCTTACCAAAAGAATCCATTTGTTTGTTTCGGTGGAATAAAACCTTTTATGAGCAATGAATCCCACACTTTAATTACTTGCTGGGCTACATTAAATGGACAGCTAAAACTTGGTTGTCATCTTCCTACTGTTTGTGAAACGGGGTCATTAAATGTATCTCCGGCCCGAAAAAATTACGTCTTGCATTTATTTGGTTCTCATATTAGTTGTTTGTCCGTACACTTCCAAGCTCTTTTACCGTCTGCGTGAAAGAACCCCGGCTCTGACACAACGAATTGAGCAAATTTAACCGTTCCAGGTTAAAGTTGAAAACGTCCAGTTCTATTAGCCATCCCCATGAAACACATAAAAATCATTCCCTACAAGCTGACGACTATAACGTATAATCCCTTAAAACTAATTGCTTAATGTTGGAATAATTCTTAAAAATAAGATTTAGCCCAACTAACTCTATAAAATGGTAACAAAAACGAGTTCATATTCATTCTCCCGACATAATCTACCTATCTGGAGCATGTCCATCCAGAAAAGACATAGGCCGGGGGCTAAAACCACATCAAATTAAATTCTTGGTCTTGTAGCAACGCAAATCTTTACCTTTAAGACATTTCGCCAACCTTCACCTCTCTCTCTCTCTCTCTCTTTAAGGAAACCCTTTCCTGGAGATCTCAGAGTTACTCAGTCAGTCAGTGGGTATGTGGATAAGTTAAAGACACTCGGGAAAAGATCAAAGATGAGCCAAATGTTGTTCACTTGTTCTCTTCATTCTTCATCTCCATTTTATACCTTCATGTTAAAACCACCTTGTTCTTCTATAGAATGTTTTATCATCCTTTCTCTTATACAAAGGACTAGGGCATGCAGTACCACCAAATACCGATCAAAGAACTTAGCACTAGAGAATAGACTGTACGGATAGGTAGATAGATATATCATGAATTTTTTACATTAAAAAAATACCAGCCCGAGTAAGAAATTTAGAAATCTTGTTGAATCAAAGCCCAGTTTCTAAATATCTAATGGCTTTCAGCCACCAAGGTCTTCCTCTTCGCAGGCTCAGCAGTTCAGTTTTACTTTTTCCAAGAAAAGGACAAGGCCTTCGCCTTTTTTTTCTCTTTTTCTCCCTTGCTTCTGGTGGTATTTGGAATGCTCAGCCTAATCAAGATCAACTTGTATGACTTTTTATAATAAATTGATTGCTTGCTGCTGATAAAACAATTTTAGGGCTTTCTTGGAGATGATTTTTCTAAGAATTTTCCAAAAATCCAATCTAATGTGAAAGACTATGAACAGGGTGGTAGAATGCTTAGCCTTGTGGGGCCAGTAACAGAAATAATAATACATGGCATGTGATGGATAATTTTTATTTATTTCTTAGGTAGCTTTCTTGGCTTCGGGTGATAAAATTGATAATACGCACGTATCTAGAAGGTTGTTTATCTAGACCAGAGTTGACCGATGGAATCCAATAAATAAATATCAAGGGGACAGTGGGAGAAGACTAGCCAGGAATCGAATACAATTTGGAGAAATTCAGACATTGAATTACACCGGTCGGCGGTGGTATTAGGGACAGGGAGTGATTACGTGTTCCATGGGCATAATCTAAAGTAGTATCGGAGTCAACAGTTGGATTTATTTTTACAGTAGAAAATAACACTGGTCTCTGTATATCTCTTTGCCAAATAATAAGGTGACAAGGAACTTGGAAATAGAAACAGATAATCAAGACGTTCTTCGAATACCAAAGAGTGAAACAAGTGCAGAACAGATAAAGAAAGCAGGATCTTTCTGGTTTCTCTGGTACTCTGATCTTGTTTTAGCTCACGAAACTCAAAGAAAGAAATCCAAGGAGTAAAGCCAAAGTAGACGTGTTTATCGAAGCACTGGATACAAGAGCCAGAGTGATGGCTTTAAGTCTGCCGAAATAGAAAATGTCCTGACGCTTTAAACTTTCCAGTCAAAATTGATAGAACTCAAAATAGAAAGCATGTTAGGTGAACTCTTACCGATTATATGGAATTTTTGATAATTATGTCCTTGTGAAACCAATATTTTATTAGGTTCAGTTATATTCCTCCTACGATTTCTCATCTCAACCAATTTGCATGTTATTTTTCTAGAAATTGAACAACATTTTATAATGATAAAACCCCCTTCTTTTAATATGAATACACAAAACTGCCCTCAATCATCTCATTCATCTTGTGAAGTAATTTTTCTCCAAGCGATCCAAGTATAAAAAACTTATTTGGAGCATGTACTAGACTAGACAGAACCCATTTTATACAAATATAATACTAGAAATATGCTATGCGTGCGTGGGATTAGGTTTGCTAGAAAGAATATAGAGGGGAAACTCTAAAAGGAAAATTGCATAGCCGGAAATAAACTGTCGTCAGCTTGATTATTCCTTGGTCTAGATTTCCCTTGCAAGTCTTCCGAATAACTATTCAAGAGAAATGATTTGCAGGCTTTTGTTAAGCGGTCTTGGTCTGAATAAAACTAGGAATAGAATTATGACTGTATTTTGTGTTGTAGAACCAAATTAAGCCAGAGCGGATATGTATTTTTTTGAATGCCTCAATCTTAGTAACAGCTCGACTCAAACTACTAAATAGAAGTTGAAAATTGAAAGCGATGAAAGTATTCTAGGGAGGGAAGATTTTATATTACAGAGTCACAATCACATATCAACAAATTGACGGAAGAAAAATTCGTTTACATAAATGAAGGAAATTGAAAAAGCTTTCATACCGGCGACTAGAACCAAGAAATAAAAAAAGCAAATTTTGTAGTCTTTTACCTAGCATACAAATCTAGCAACCGCACACACCCGTCTGGTACAAGTTTATTATTGAAGGTTTTAAAACACTTTTCTGGAAACATTGTCGTAGACTGTACATCAGAGTGTGGGCCCTGACGTCCCTTGAGGGAATCAAGGTCCAGCTTATTTAAAATTTATGTATGTATGGGTTCTGACTCTTATTCCCATGTACATTTTATCGAATTTGATACTTTTGGTCCAGGAGAAAATTCAATCAGTAATCCCATTTTGGATGGCATGAGGTCACCGTAATTCATTCTCGAAGAGCATCAGCTTATTGAAGTATTACACGAGCAGCAGCAGTGCAGCTCCACATTAAAACTGTCAACTTCATTCAAGCTACAACCTTTAGTTACAAAATTATATAGCCGCTACGACTACTACCTCTCTGCTAGAACTACAACTGTCTGTGGAGCGTAACCGGTTTAAATGCTTAATACTACTCCCAAGGTGGGTTCTTATTTTATCTCTCTATCTCTACCCTGTCTGCTTAAAGTGAAAGGAGCTAGAAAAACTGTAAAGTGAAAAACGCCAACGTGGGAGAAAGTTACATCCATCAAATTAAATTGAGTCTTCAAATTGCAAATAGCTTCTATTTCCATACGTGGACAAGTTGAATCATTCTTGTTTAAAATTTATATTCAAAGAATCTCTTCATACTATAGTAGGAGCTAGAAAGTCCAAAGTAGTGGTTATAAGACCATACCATCAAACAGTATACCTGACCTCATATTTAGCCGACATTCCCCTAAACCAAATCCAGGCACGTAGATAAGTGAATCCTACTTTTCAAACAGATCTCCGCATAATTCACCAATGTACACAGAAGGCAGTCTCCAACACAACTCCATGCTAGACCAACTATAATGTAAGACGGTCTTTGTCGTCATCCTAATGTTTTATAAAGCTTTCAATTGTAGCTAATGTGTGTGTGTTGCATGATATTTTTGGAATTCGGCGTGGTAATGATAAACTTTTGCAGTTTTTGACACCACCTTCAGCTCAAAGTGACGTATTATGAGCTACAACTCAAAATATAGTGCTGTTGTAAGTCTACCTTCTTTCCTTCCAAAAATTATTTAGAAAAATTAAAAATTTAAAGAACAAATGATCATTTCACGAATTTTAGGGGTAAAGGCTAACCCATTACTGCCCATTCATAACTTAAATTAATTTTTGTACCAATACATTGTTTTACCATAAAAAGTTACTTCATATACTGTATTTTAAAATATAACATTGAAGATTGATGTAAAAATCTATTTACTTTCGAACTACCCTAAATCCTACACCATATACCGTCCTCACCCATTAGTCGCCCTCACTTAATAAACCTAAAAATTTGAAGTCCAAATTTAACAGGTATAAGCCGCACCTCGATTATAAAACGTAGATACCACTGTATATATATACATATATATAAAAATAACCACACATCATTTACATGATAGTGATAAGATAATCAGTGAAATAGAAGGACGTTTTTTCTTTTTCTCTTACCAGTCTTAGCTTAGCTTAAAAGATAGACTAACCAACTAACCAACCAAATTTTTTGTATTTCTACACTGATTTTTATTTTACCAATTTTATAATTATGGCCGAAGAAACCGTAAATTTCCGTACACCCACCAACAGTATTTTTCAAAAACGGAAAGCACACAAAAATTTAATAAAAGTTCAAGGAATTAAATCATTGTTAAGCCACTTTTAACCTTTTTTAACCGATTAATTAAATTTAAAGATCACTGAACGAGCTAAAGAAATAGGAAACCGAGCCGCTTCACGAGAATTTAACGTAGACGAAACGAATGTACGAAATTGGAGAGATAGAAGCTATAGAGTTTTTCAATATTGAGGATGAGCTTTTGCAAGGAACTGAGAGCACCTTAGAGTTTTTAAATGAGGACCCTGATGAATTGTAGAAACGAACAAGAACATAATTTAATTGAAATGAATTGAATGGAAAAATTGATATCATTGGTGTTGGAATATTGTAAAAAAGGCTGACTGAATGAAGAAAATACCTCCTTTGCATGCCTCCCTCGGTAAGCCTTCCGCAACCTTTTTTTGACCAACGAAAAAAAAAATTCTGCTATAAGCCGCGGGATATGGTATAGGATTTAGAGTACTCGCTTTATATAGCAGCACACTTTTCACTTTTTACAAACCTCCAAAGCTTCCATTCTACCACTTAAAACTGTCTCGAATCAAAAACTGCATGTCATCCCCTTAATTTAATCCATTCATAACTACCATTACTAAACCGCCTGACATAAAATAGAATCATAATCATAATTAATCATTTCGAATGCATTACAAGTAAAAATATTCTAATATTTTCCCATCCCAAATCATACCAAAGCTTACAAATTACCGACCCTACTACTCAGCTGCGGTAAGAAACTCGGAATATATAATATTCAACAGATGAAGCTACCTAATGTCTTATATTTCCTTAGCTACAAACACCCTTATAACTCATCCATCCATCCTTCTATTCCGCCACCCACGCTTCCTAATGTAAAACTTGGAGAAAGCAGTGTATCCTGTCATATGTAAACCGTGTCTTCTCACAAAACAAGATAAACATACCAAAGAGGATTCCATGCTCCAGCAAAAAAACTCTGAGACGTGATGTACTAGTTATTCTGTTGGTAGTGAAAACCACACCGGGAAAATACAGCCACAACCCAACCCAGATACAAGTGAAGAGCATAGAGCGTCTGAGCGTTCCTAACGTTAGACTCTACAGAAAGGAGACGCTCAACAAGCGGGGGATAAAGGGCAGGCTATTATCTTCTACGGAACACTCTCATTACAACCAGCCAGCTAGAAACAACTCTCTTTCACTCTCCCCCAACTTTCCAACCAACTGTCCAACTCCACTTTTTCCGACTGTTAGGTTATACCAAAAAAATCTCAGACCAGCTTTTCTAGAAATCCATTCATAAAAACCATTGTTCTGTACTGAAATATTTTAAGATTAATCTGGACTTAGCCGTAAATTATGAGCAAGAGTAAAAATAGCTTCACCAAGGGAAAGTTCCATTTATCTAATTTTTGTGACAGTCTCAATCCATCACAAGAACGGAAGAGGTGGAGGAACTCATAAAGATCAAAGACGGAGAATAAAAATACATGTAAAACTCATAAACACAAAAATATCACAATAGAACAAACAATGGAGTAAGATACAAGCGTGAAATGTTCACGTCATTTTTATCTAGAGTAACGAAATAACCATCTTTAGATATCTGGTTTGAAACTGATATAGTATAACTTGTATTACGATTTTCATTAGTGAAGTTATAGTATGCAAGTTATTTTCGAGCAAAGAACCACCAAACCTTCAAAGATATATAAGTTAATCCACTTCCATTGTGTCTGTTCTATGTTACATTATTTGCTAGCTGTGAAAAATAAGTAAAAATCGCCTAGAAAATCATTTTAATAACAATACAAGGAAAAACTAAGTAAGGAAAAGAAAGTATGGGATAATAATACTTAATAAAATAACACAAGACAGCTCTTAGTTTTGTGCTATTGAAAAGGACTCAATCCACAGAACAACCAACGCAGCATCGAATCTCTTTATTTGTTGTACAAAAAACTTCTAGTCTTATGCATCAGATCCGTATCAACATCAAAGGTGATAAAGAATGGTGGGTGAAGAAAGTACATGAAGAAAAGAGTGAAATTCATCATTCTCCTGCTCATCTTTGAGCCTTTGTTCATCAATTCTATTATTATTAGGAACATTAACCACTTAAATCTATATGGTATACTTACTCTAGCTGCATAAAAGTTACAGTAAGTAAGCACTATCAGTCTATGTACTTCTGAGAAATGTTTTTACAGGACCCTCTCAAAAAGTGCAGTGCAGTGGTGTCTCCATACTCAAACGTTTATTGCATTAACATGTCATTACTCACTCACTTATCCCATCACAGCTACATACATATCTATCCACTTATCATAGTCAAGTAAATATTATGCGATTTTGAATGTAACAGAAAGTAAAACTCAAATCTTGTAAGTACATCATCCAACTGCTTCAACTGCTGTTTAACATGGAGCGAATGTCTGCAAAGGTAGTTCTTACGGCATTTGATATTATACTATCTTCCTCAAAGTTGCGGTAATATGTGTGAGTGGTGAATCTAAGGCCCTTAGGAAAGAAATGAACTAGAACATTCTCTTGTTGAACGGAGCGAGAAATAACACTGGCAAAAACACTCATCTCTCTAAAAACTCAGCAACTAAAAATAATAAAAGTAAGTTATTCGGTCACAAATTTACTACTCATAATATCTATACATACACTATTATAACTCTGATGACTGAATGAATGAGTTGCAATAAAAATATCAATGTAATTTGAGCATGTTTCTTTAACCTTCTAAACCACTCTGATATTTTACTCGGGTGTAATATTTATCATCATAAATGTCAATTGGGCAAAGAATGAGAGTAAACTGCATAATGTAAACTATACAAGTTGCAGGGAAAACAATTTCTTTATCAACAAAAAACACACAAACGCGGAATGTGCATGTATAATGCAGAAAAAGGTTTTTGAATATTAAATTACTTGCACCTAACTATACTAAGAACCATGAATGTTTTACTATAAATTTATTATGTATAGCTTTCTCCACGAAGAAGTTCTAACAAATAGAATATCTACATTTTGTTACAAGCTTCCCTGTCGACACCACTTTACAAACGAATTCATCACCTTTTCTTAACTCTTAAGCATTCTTATCTCATTAGTGTCAATTTCTGTGTAAAATCTTGATACAGTAGTATTATTTCCCACTAAGAACAAAGCTTAACAAGAAGACTTGACTTTAGTTGGACTGTTATGAACTGCCTTTAGTAGTAACGTAACAATAAGACAGGAGTGACAGAAAGAGGCATATTCAATATTTGAAAAGTTTTCACACGAAGAAAGTTAGTCCATGTCTAACTAATACGTATAAGAAGTTTCCCCAATCCAACCTGTACCTTTTCGGTATATTTACGCTTCTTTAGGCGAGGCATCTTAAGGAGACAGGAAATGAAGTTTTCTACTAGAAGAAACCAACTACGAGCAGGTAAGGCCGTAGTTGGTCTCAGTGGATTTATTTCCACAGACTTTTCACTAATTTGACCGAAGGGAAATAAATAAAATAACAATTCCTTAAAGAACTAAATATAAAACGTGCATATATCTCGTTTGGCTAAAATAAACTTGGAATACGGATGATGCTGGGGCACTTTCTAGTAGAAAGTAAACTCCTATTGAAAAGTAAAGTAAGGTGTGTTTGTTTGTTGGTTTAACTTATACCACATTTGCTTGTTTGTTTGTTTGTTTAGGTTAGTGGGAGGCAGGGAGAAAGTTTTTGTCTAGAAAGCATAGGATTAAGGCAATAAGTGCGAGAAAAAAACATTTTAAAATCCTGTTATGATGACTTTTTCTGTGGAATGGCAACTTATACTTTTATTTTTCATCTGAAAAAATGTATTTCATGATAAAAAAAGGTTCATTTTTAAAGCCTTTAATTTTCAATAAACCTGTACCTTTTCAAGTTCATATGATGTAAACAAATGGTATGTAATTTTTATTATGAAACTACAAAATGATTTTTATTAACATTTAGAGAAGATAGTGAAAAGGAGTGGTATGATAGAAGGTCCGGTTGTTAGGGCGAGTTAGCCGTAGTTCTATCGTTGGCCAAGACTAGGTGGCTATCGTTTTTATCGATAAGTCATCCACGTCTCAAAACATACATGCATGATAGGGGGTGATAACTGCATCCTTGACTTATTGTAACATAGAAAACTGTCTGGTTTCTCACATTAAGTAGGTCTATTCTATCGTAAACTTCAACTATTTTATAAACCAGTGCAGAAGTAAATAAACATCTACCAATTGTAAAGAATAATCCTGCCAGTAGCCAGTGTATGTATTATAGTTTAGTTCGTACCTGTTGCTTGGTCGTGCTCAGCTAAACTTCCCCGTCATAAATCGATCGCAATAAACTTTCCAGGCGGCTAGAACTTATTGTTGAACGTTTTATGAAACTGTTTCTTCCGAAGTTATATTCTGTAACTCAATCCAACCTAAATATAACTAAAAGGTTGATAGCTTCCTCGTTAATGGTTTACATTTAAAAAGAAACTGAAACAATAATCAAGTTTTTACTGTTTCGTTTCGACGGGACTAAATTTAATATTGTAAAAGATGCTCAGATCTGTTACATATATATATTTAGATGTTGTTTCTTCCTTGTAACTTTATAATACTTTCTTCCAATAAAACACCTCATTATTTTTAAATCTTATCCTCGACTAAAACAAAATGCTTGTAATGAGTGAGCTCTTTCTCCTTTCAGTGAGAGCATTATCTCATGGCTGTTAGCAATGCATTATGTTTGTTCTTGTTCTTGGTGTTACCTAAACCCGTTTCCACTTATGGTTTTTATACCTAGAAGGAAATATTGTAGTTCACATTAAAGATTCTTCTTACACTTCAGCTCGTATGTTTCAACTTCAGTTTTGCCATTTTTATCACATGCCTGTCATCATCATCCTCTATTTCCCTCTAAGATGGGTGACATTTGATGAAAGTAAACAATTATCTGTGAGCAATTTTCCTTTTTAAAACTCTGTTTTCAGTTTTACAAACTAATTTAGTGATCAAAACGTTTTTGAGGAATGAAAGTAAATTTTTACAAAACTGTTGTTAGACTCCTAGTAAACTTTCCCTGTAAAAAAATAAAAGAACTATGAAACGATCAAATTATGATAATGCAGTTTCCTATTTCCTTTCACTTTATATTCGTAAACTGTCATACTTTTATATCCACGATAAATAAAGTAAACTTTACCACTAGTACACATGCCACCTTCCTCTAACAGTCAACTACATGCAACTACCAACTACCACCAGTTGCTATACTATTAGTCACTTATAGTATAACTTAACTGGCAATCCGTCAGCCAGTTAGTTAGTAAGTCCTAATTGTAAAGAGCAAACCTCCTACTCATCTGATGAATGAATAAATACAGGACAAAAGTACATATTTAGAGCGTGTAAACAAGCAACTCTAGCTAACATACAAAACCTACACAGGAAAGTTCAGAAAAGTTAAGCCTACACACAGTATTTTAATTATATACTACACACACTTCCAGTTGGGCTTTTTCCTTTCAATGAAAGCAAAGCTAAAGAACTACTACTGTCAAGCTTACCCTTATCATTGCTTTTAGTCTAGTTTAGTTAGCAATTTTATGCACGTTTTGCTTGTACACTTTAAGGTCTTTCTTCTTCAGTTTTGGCTATGCAGAATATCGGTACATTAAATAAAATAAGTCGCCTACATAGCTCCAGCAATTTGTATACCCTTCTTTCAGAATTTGTTTCTTGTTTATAGTATAACTGTACACTTTTATAGTAGCTCGTTTGCAGGGGAAAGCAGTATGAAATAAAACATATAATAAAAGAGTGTCTCTAGAGGGTAGGTGGACTTATGAGGAACAAGAAAGAGCTGAATGTTGAATGGAATTCTAGTTGGTACTCTTCTGCCTCGGTTGATCCATTTGTACCCTTGAGTAGCTTTACCCGGCCTTCATCAAACTGAATACCAAAGATTTATTGTACAAGTTCAAGCAAATCGGTTTGCTCTATTCCCTACACTTTTCTCAGTACTTTGCCCCACTAAGCACTATGTACATTCTGTAGGCACACGGCACTAAACAAGCGTACAAAGTAAAGAAAGGGCATGTATTTTGTGTAGTGTTGTAGAAAAGAGAAAATAGAAGAAAGGATGAAGAGAAAGATTGACTTCCTATGGGTTTGTGGTTGAGGAAAAGGAAAAAACGAGCGCAATTGTTAAAGATTTAGGATAGAGTTGAGTAGCAGCATTAAACATTGAAATATTCTTTACTGTATAAGGCAAGATTGAAATTTAAATAATTTTAAAGGGAATTATATAGCATTGCAAATTTTAAAACACACACACAGGAAGAGAAGAATTCACCACGCATTTCTGAGTTTAGGTCAAGGACAGTAAATAAGGGTAACTATCGTGTTAGTTGAATACGTAATTTTAAACTAGTAGGATAGAAACTAATGCAGGTCAAACTATATCTAAAGTTTTATTGGGGTTTAAAATTCAATTTAAATCTGAAATTGGATAATAGAAGTATTTACGGCTGAGTGATATAGTAATCAGAAGGTTTCATAACCCTAACATAGAAAAGAGGATTCACATACAGAACCCAGTAACTCTCAATCAATTTACTCCAACGTCGAAATGCATATCTGCATATCTCTATCATGTGCTAAAGTATGTTTCCCTAGCTTAGCTCGAAGTTATTTCTGTAATTACCGTATATACTCTAATAACGTCCCAGGACACTAATTATTTTTTTGGGGGTCAAATTTAACATACAATTAAATGGGGCTAATTGGGTTATTAATAGTAATTAAAGGGGGGACACTATTCGAAAGGGGACACTATTCGAAGATGTACGGTATATCATACTAAAAATAAATTGCATGCATTTGCAAATTTGCTTCTTAAAAGTTTTCCAGATTTCTAACTACAGTTATCGAGTTCTAAGCCAGTGCTTACAAATTTTTATTTTATTGTTAAAAGGCCCTCCAATTCGGAAGTTGACCGAAGACTTGATTGAGTTGAGCATAAGATGAAATCAATACAAATGAAAAAATCCGTACTTTTAAAAGCTTGCTTGATATTCTATTACTCTTACTACTCTACCGTCTTACAGTAATGCACTCCTACTACTGATGCTCTGTTTTGTTCCGGTCTCCCTAAGGAGGAGTACGCCATTTGATAATAGATTGCCATTTCCAAGAATAAAGACGGATAAACTATACACTAACTAGTATTTTGGTGAACTGTAACAGACGCTGTATGCAATTCAGTGTAATTGGTTTATCGAGACATAGAATCAAAAAACGAGAAAGACGCTTAAATCGGTTGAGAAACGAACCGATTGTCGGTTCAAGTTACATTACCTATGACATGACATTTTGTCTTCGTTTCTACTTTCACAGGTTCTACTCTCTTGGTTCTTCTGACTGTTACTCTAACCTCATCCTGTAATAATAAATTTACTTGATGCTACTACAACTACGGCTTACCAACCCAGCCACTCTTTCATTCTACAGTGGTTCAATTCAACTTTAAAAGAGCAGAGTCGACAAGAATACGATTTATTTCTGCGATACTGGCATACAATCCATTTCTACGTTAGAGAAAGATCTTCAAACCAAGAGGAAGGACTAGGATTCATGAAAAGTTTTGCTCTGAAGCTGAGAGTAACTTAGTGGCTACATATGCCTAAACTGCCACTGATGTTTTGTGAGTATCAAATCTGGAACACGGCAAGGTGACACAATAATACGGACGTAGATTTGAAGATTTGACCACGGCTAGTCTTGATTCCTGGCTTAAAGGCAGCTTTGTTTTCTTTGACTTTCTTTGGATTATATAAATATAAAGTGAAAGCATACTCTTCCTCTTTCTGCAAAAATTTAGACGAGGAATAAAGTTTCCATTTGTAATTCCACAAACTAATCTAATTTCCTGTTGAAATAGCTAACAACAAACATGATTAATTGTGCTAGAATAAACATTTCTGCTTTGTCCATTATTTATAAGAGCATTAGGAGTGCCACTGCAAAGTAGTAGAAGCAGCGTGGTGACAAATTAATCATTAACCATTGATAGACATCTCCAGTTCTACAAACTAACCCTGCTTACATACGGATTAAGTAATCATAATTCAAGGAGCTGCAGTCACCATAATCTAAAATATAATATTTTCATCAGAAGAGGTGGAACCGTGGAGCAAAAGTCCCAAGCCGTCATTGCCCATCAACGTAAACAAAAGTTTCCACCATTAACAACATCATTCCCGTTGCTATACAGCCACTACAACTATTACAACAACAAAGTTAAGACACTCCTAACAGGGAACAAGATGCTCGAGGAATCAAGTGACTACTACCTTAGCGACTCTTCATCAACGGCATCGTCAACCTTGCCAACGAACACGGCAAGTGGGGATGAGCCTGACAATAATAACCAACTTTACAGTCTGATTACATTACATCCTGGTAGTCATCTTTCACCTACAGAAACCCACCTCGTGACAACGAACAGTCTCCAACTAATAGGGAGTGACCTGCCCGACGGGAATTCTGATAATGGAGTACTCCTAGATGAAACCAATTGCCATCTTCACCTTCACCAATCCACAACCACTACCACTAGTATTAGCACCAGCAACAGTAATAGCAGTAGTGTACTAAGTAGACTCATTACAAATAGTCCGGATAGTAGTGGTCTTTTAGATATTGGCAGTAACGCTGGGAGTGATGGGGGCTCTGGTGGATGTGATATGTTGATCGAGGCTGGGGATAATAGTACGAGTGATGGGGGTGGGCCTGGTGATAATATTCAAGTGACAACGACAGGGATTAATGGAAACGAGGATGGGGCTGATGAGGCTAAGAAGAAAAATCCGGTGGGTAGGCGAAAGTTGATCTTAAGTGCGAGAGAGAAGACACTTAGGAGGTTGGAGAGCAATGAGCGTGAGAGGTTAAGAATGCACTCGCTTAACCAAGCTTTTCAGGTAAGAACCTACTAGATAGTTTCTCAGAATTAAGTGGATTCAAACAAGAAGGGAGACGGGTACGCTGGATACAGCTAAGAAGTATTTAATAGAATGCAGATAACGCATAATCTGAGGTAGTATACATGGGCGTAGTTGGGGATCCAGTAAGTGAAAGTTACTCTTAGGTTGCTGAGGGTAGGCCGTCATTAATTAGAAGTATTTAATTCAATTCTTGGAATTTGTCTTATTAAGAATTAAATACTTCCTTGGCAGAGATTACCCTTCCGGAGATTTATTGTTGACCTTTACAATACTATTATTTGTCCGCATTAACTACAGTATATTAGGGTTAATTAGTGCGCCTTGTGATAAATAAATGTTAACAAAATAGGACTTCTAAAGGTCGAAGTTATAAGTACCAATGACAGCAAAACTTTCCCGAAATTTAATTTACTACCAAATAATCTGCTATTCCTACCAAGAGTAGCTTTGTGTTCTTATCCTTACAAAAAATCTACTTAAAATATTCCACACTACTTTTTGCTTTCTTATTTATTTATACAATGAAGATACCCAATAATAAATCTGGGTTCAGTAGAAAACTCAAAAGAAAAAGATTGTAAATGGTAAGCAAAGAATTCTCTGAAAAAGCTTGCATCCTAACATGTGTAGGAAGTCGAAATTCCAAAAGTCCAATGAGCCAAGGTTGCAATCTCCCTACCTACAATCTATACATACCTTATAATTATGAAGAACTGTAACGTAATCTATAAAGCTGGGTAATTGTAATTACCTTCATAGGAATCCTACAACCCACTATTTGATTTAGGCAAATAGAACGGTAAAAGTTTGCACAAGAGGAAGGTCGCTGCTACGCTAACTTCTCCTTGTTAGAGGAAGTATTGCATTACAGTTCATCCAGCCGCCTGATGAAACTACAATAACTTAAGTAGCATGAATTGGAATAGACATATGTCAGTCAGTAACATAGTTACACACTTTTTCATTTACTTACACACCACTATCGACCAAGTTTAATGGTATGGTGGGGTGCTAGCCTTGATGCTGTATAATTAACTAACTGGTGGCTTGTCAGATGGAAGTGTCACTCATATTATTCCCTTTGCATTTGTTCGGATTCCCTCTTCCGCAATCGGATAGAAAAGTTACTCTTACTTCAGTCTACTTTTACAAACCCACCTTCAAATCAAATCCATCGGATGTGGATTGACATTACACATTGCATTATGTTTGTTGGAAGTTATATACGTAGCATTAGATCAGCAATACACATATAATACAAATGAGCTTTTTGATTGAACATGTTCCAGCTCTGCTGTCATTACTTCTGCTAATCTCAGATTGAAACGGCTTTCTTTTATACATGATGACAATATTAATGGTGGTTGGTAGATGGATGGGTGTGTTATATTCTAACGAAACCAAATCCGATCCTCGAGCAGACCAAACCACAGAAGAACGTTCTCTAAAACTTATAATTAACCTGGGTAATGATGGTTAGGATACAGGTGGTCGTATCCACCCACTCTTAGTAGAGTGGTAGGAGTTTGCAGATATAATTTAGTTCTTTCGTGGTGTTATGGTTAGTATCAAGGAGGGATAAACAAAGCGGCATGTTCTCAGTTATATCAAGATACATACGTAGTTTAAATTGATTTTATGAGAGGTTACCAATTAACAAATTTGCTTTGATGCTCACTCAGAAATAATGTAGTGACTCAATGACTGGGCATGTAAGTGCGTTATTATGAATGGATTCGAAGTTTTGTGTTCATTGTTCTTCGTATCAGACATTAGTTAAATAGCCAGAGTATACCTAGCTTATCATGGACGTGTGAAGTTACTTCTAGGAAATAAACTGGTTCCGGAAAATGGACAGTAGCCTCGGGTATAATTAATTGCACTTTACTATGATGTACATTTGACTCAGAGATATAATTCATTCTCATATAACTGTAAAATAATTTTCTTCCAGGACAAAGTTGACATTCTTGAGGTACCTGCTGAGTAGATTGATAATTCAATTCAGAGTAGACTATCAAAAACCCATATATGATCGCATAATTGGTTATCATATCAAAAAGGCCACAATAGATCAAGTCGCCGAATATATTTTATTGCTGCAAGCAAGCAATACTAGACCGCACTCATGCTTTAAACGATTGAATGCACCTGAAGTGATTAGCAGAATAATAATTGTTGAACCTTTGTTCAACACATTTCATATTCGTTTTATTGTCCTTGAGATTGTTCCGTTTGCCTGTTACTAGACCCGTCCTGTGTAGCGTTTTTAAAAAGTAATAAAGTTTGTACTTTCATGAATATTTTACCAGAACAGAGTAAGTTAGATACAGAAGACTCAAAAAGGAAGAACAACACACAAGGGTCAGTACAAAGGTGGGGCCAATTTAATGACTCTTTAAATAAATAAATAATAAAATTTCAACCCAATGAAGATTATCTTTTGTGTTTGTAAACGTTGATGTAATGAACATTGATTTTTTAGGGACAACTTTTCTCTCCGAAGTGAGGAAACAAAATATAAACTAATGTAACGAATGCATTAGAAGGTTTTGTTTTTATCTCAGATATGCCAAACTGCCAATAATAGAAATACTACTTTGACAAAGACTATACTAACTATTCCTTATGTAAACATTGTAGTTATGAGTTAATGAACGTACGTCAAATACAGTCAACAAAATCCAATCCATACCCAACCAACCAATACTACATTTAATGTATTGCAGCCGAAGGAACACTGCTTTTGTTTCAATGCTTAATCAATCAAACTACAAAAATCCTCTCATGCCTTGCCAAACTTTTCTTCAATATCAAAAGTTAATGAGCAATAAAGTAAAAGTAATTAAATATAAGAACTTTTAAATTTGTTTTAATTTTTTTCCTTTATAGTTTCATGGAGAAAGTTGCCTCATTAAAATAGCTTTGGTACTAGAAAAAATAAGTTTAGAATTTGTTATAATTACTTTTATAATCAACTTGTACTGCTTAAACTATGATACGTACATCCTTTAAGACTAAGACTATCTTTGTCCATGCTTTTTGTACCAACAGAGAACCACGAGCTAAATAAATTCAGAGGATTTCCACTTCCACTACTTACTAAGCTTTTATTACCCAAATTAAGTTGTGTTAGTTCTCGTATTCTACTCCCTTGAATGTCAAAATAATAACCCAGATTATATTTCACATCTCTATTTAGATTAAACGAAGATTAGTAATTCCACGTATTGTTTCTTAACTTAACCTTTTTTATTTAATTATATCATGCTACCGGAAATATAGTACCCTCAATCCTCACCCATATGCCGCCCTCGTTAATTATGCCGCACGCCTATCCTTTACATGTTGAAAGGGGTATCTCTCCCATGTAAAATATGCTTCAAAATATATTTTTTTTCATATATAAGCTGCGGAATATGGGCGAGGATTTAGGGTATATCAATACACAATTGCTTAATTTCTATTATTATCAATTATCAAATCAATAGCCAAATATGCATGCTTAATAGTACCCAGATTTTTATGAACTCTTGGTGTAAACAAGGAATGACCAAAATCTCACCACTACCAACCACCATCAAATACAATAACAAGTTCAACGGCCGCTTAATAAGACGGGGTTATTATTGATTGTCTCTGAAAATGAGTTAACCGAGTTAGGACAATATCCTTGAAGTAATACACGGAAGAATTATTGGACAACATCCTCTGTGCAGCAATACCAAATAGTAGTAAAAGTAAAAGCCGCACTTTCAATACTAAGTACACGCATAAGGTTAGAACAACTACACAAGAGTTTTCTGCCATCTCATCCAGTCCTACAATGCAAGCATATTATGAGAACATTAGCTAAGTTGGAAGTAGGAGACTGATATCTAGAATCATCTAAAACCAACAAACTCATAAGTGTCAGTTAGTAACTCTATGCTTATTCCTATCTAGAAAATGCTATAATATCGTTGCGCGCTATGTATTTGTAACTTTTCTTCGCAAGTCAACATTTACTTTCACCCACCCACCCACTTTTTCCTACTGCAACTACCACTTCTTACTGCTTTCTAGACTGCAATGAATGTCATGTATAATTTTGCTTCTGGTATAAAACTAAAATAGCTCCGTGGCTGATAAATAAGTTTGCTTAGGACGTATGTGATGCTGGGAGGTAATTGGGTCGGGTTTGGGTTCACAGGGAGAAAGTCTCATAGGAGGAAACCTGAGACAAATTGCACATCCTCGCCAGTTTCACTCAAACTCCAAATCATCCCTCTTATGAGATCTATACCTGCTATTATTACGGAACTGTAGTTTCATACCTTTGATATACGGTTTTGTAGCCTCAATATTCCTCTCACTCTTGATATATGCATTTGACAAGTAGGCGGTCATAATAATGTCACAAAATTGGGTAAGTAAGGAGCTTATAAATTTACAAATGTGATTTGGCAGAGCAGAAGCTTCAATGGAGATAGCTGCCCCTTACAATAGAGATGAGTTAGGGATCCTAAAGGCTATATTTTACTAGTAGTGTAGAAAGGGTGAAAGAGTTTAACTCTTGTAGAAAGTTAACATTTAATATGTGGATCGTGCAAGGCCTGACAAACTAGACGAGCAGAAGATTCAGTCAACTCCAATCTCGTAGTACTATTTACTCGACTTATAGGCCCCAGCAATAGCCTGTTATCAACTGGTATTATCGTCTCAAATTTCCATATAGATTAGGATTACAGCAGAACATTATTATTACCTTCATCCCATCATCATTATAAGTAATATTGTACAGAAAGTAGTAGGGTTGAGCTGTAAAAGCATATGTACTTATCGACTTACCCACATCCCTAGTTTAACAAGGGATTAGATTGCATTTCATCATTATTTCCCAGCCACCAATACCAGGTTTAAGCTTTCTGATCACGGTTTACTTGGTTTACTGGATCTTGGTCATACTCATAAGTAGTTTATTAGTGTCGAGTTTAAGGCAGTTGTTGTGTACTTCAAACCGTTTGAAGAGCAGGGATTTTAACTCCACGCTTTTCTCATAATAGCCGCTGGGTGGTATGTAGTTACTAAAATATAGAATTAAACTGTATAATTAAACTAAAATGGTGGTCATTTACTGATGAGAGAAATATAATAGGGATGGTTGGTTATTATACATTTTCATAAACGCTTATATCCTACACACATGTAAAAGTAAAATAAAGAGAAAGGGTGGTAAAATGGCATGCATATGAGCAAAAAACAGCTTGAATGTCCGGACGTAGATAATTGATAAAAGTAAAAGCTCCTCGGAGTGTAATATCCCGGTGTGAAATGACTAGTGTGGTCTGTGGAAATGATAATCTAAGTCCAAATAGCAAGCGGAGATAACCCATCCAGCAGTAGCACAGGTTGGACTTAATGATGTTTACTTTTGTGACACACACAGGCACTGAGAGAAGTAATCCCCCATGTGGCCACAAAAGGCCGGAGACTGTCGAAACTGGAGACGCTAACGTTGGCCAAAAATTACATTGTTGCGTTGACAGGAATGGTCGTCCACGAGGAGAAAGAGAGCGACGGTTCTGACGAGGGACGAAGTGACAGTCCCGTAGGTAAAGATTGTCTACTTCAAGTCACCACCGATGACACGGATGATTTTACCTTTGACCTCGACATCGCGGATCACCAAGACTCCCTCGGGTTTTACGACGACTAGAGCTAAGCTAGCTGCTACTCCAGAAGGGATTTAAGCAAGATAAGTAACGTATGCTACGGGAGAATTTTGGTAGAATATCATAGCTGTAGTAATAAGGGAGGAAGAGAGTTCTCAGATTGCCAATTTCAGTGATATTGTATACATTTAATTGTTAAAATGCTAAACATTTAATTGTTAGAATGAGTTAAAGTCACTTGCATCTGCATCCAGTATGCAGCTTTCAATTGGAGATCTATTTGAATACTTGATAATGAATGATAAACGGAATAAAACGATAACCTATCTATATTTATTTTTTCCTGATAGCCCGTTTAGGTAGCTGGATTATATTCATTTTAACAAATCTCAAGGCTTTTAAAATAAAAAAGTTTTTCTTAAATCTGATTAATGACCTACATGCATGCTTCAAAAGTCCTCTCATATTTTTCGTAATAAACTGCTGCTAAGGATAGAGATAAGGAAACTATTTTTTAGACGTTTTTGTTATTAGGGTATGAATGCAGACGCTATAAGTCATATTGATGTGATTTTAGGTAAAAACTGTACAAACTAACAGTACCATCCAAGGAAGGTGGTTTCTAAGAAGATTCGTTTCGTTGTAAATATTATTATTAGCTTGCAATAGAGTGGCAATCAACAACAGCAATCGAAAAGTTAGTATAACCGGTAATCATAACTCTGATGACAGTTGGTACAAGCATTTCCATAAACTGACTTTATCTTATGTTACACCATTTAAATACTGCTGCAGTCTGCAGTCATGGTAAAAGTGAGGTTGTCTAACTGATGCTTATGCGATATAAAATCCGGTTACTACCGACATGTCGTTCTCGTTATGATGTGGCCATTTTAGAATTATCTACAGTAGGTATTACATAGGAATAAATTGTACAGTTAGAGCTAGCTACTGAAAAAGATAAGTTATTAAGGTAAGCTTTATGTAGTAACAGTAGATGCAGCTCAAGTAGGCGTAATAAACCTAGGATCAGGAGTGTCATAAGACAGCTTAAGTAGAGCAGATGGCATGACATTTTAGATATGGAATACCTGTTGCTTATCAATCCTTCAGGCTCATAATAATTCTAATCCATCATCTTTATCCTTTCAACTTTATTTGGCAAAATGGACGAGTTGAGAGGTCGTAATATGCCACGCTTATCTTACCTTCATTATCATGGTCACTAATGGCTTTGATGAAGGTTAGCTTAGCGTACATAGGGTTTCATCGGCTCAGAAAAAGGAAAAGTATGCCAAAATCCTATAGCAGTATCCGGCGTAGAGATGGAGGGTATAGTTTGTATTCAATTTGATTAAACAACTGCAGAAGAAATTAACATAATTCTTGGTTTACGTAACTGGAGTTATAATAATAATATGAAAAGGAAGGAAAAATTTATATTTAAACACCAGATTTTATTTAGATTTTTTAGAAATCCTATGTAAAGAGCTTTTGGTTTAAGAAAATGCAGCCTCTTTGATCAAAATTTTGAATTCTAACATCTTGGCCTAAGTGGCTTTCATGAATTTCGTTGATTTATTATGTAGAATGAAGATTTTAAAGATACGGGTGGGATTGAAAACAATTAGCTGAAGTATTTTTTCATATCTCAAGACAGTATTATATTTATAATGCTCTTCCATCTCTACTTATACCTTATGTGAGCTGTAACTGTACTAATTAATTTAATTTATCCTTAGACAATGATCTTCCTCAAGGTGCTGCTTGACTGTGTCTAATATAAAAGGAAAGTAAACTACTAAATCCTAAAATAACAGTCTCCATTAAGTTTAGCATTGTAGTCGTAAATGCAAATACAGATTGTATAATATTCTAACAACTGTATCTGTAGCCTAGTATTACAATACGTAAAAATGTACTGTACGTTAGTTATGGTTAAAAGTGTGCAAGATGAAAGCACGAATCATTGTCTTCTAAAATGATACTATTAAGAGGTCAGAAGTGGCTAGGTCTGTAAAGGATCTTCCTGGCCATTCTATAGCTTCTGTAAAGTTTTGCGACTTGTGATAATTTCTGTTGATAACTACAGATACTTAAAAACTAAGTAAGTGAAATTCCGAGAGCTGTGGTTATTATTTCAAGGAAAGTAATAAAGCAACTTTCGTAGCAGTAGCTGTTATGGTATAGTAGTAGTACCTAATGGTGAAAGCCAGGAGAAAGCAGCTATTTTATGGAGTTACGCTGAAACCTGAGAAAAAAACTTGAGGGTTCTAAAGCTGTCCATGATAGTTATTCCGATTTCATTTTGGTTGAGTTTTCTCTAAATGTAAGACAAAATAGAGAGATTTTAAGCGGTGGACTGGGAGTTTACGTCCTCCAGTTTCTAGCGGATAATGCCAGAAAAAAGAGGAAAGTCTAGTACTAGTAATCCCTCCTTCGTAGAGATTGAGCACGGCAAAATGCAATGCGGCTACACGTTTTGCTACTACAAAACTATAACCACTTAACTACTACCTCCTACTACTACTACTCATACTAACTGATGCGGAATGCTTGTTTATAAATGAACCTGATATAAACTTTCCCTATAGGTTTCATTGTTTCATAACCAAAACCATAAATTGTCTTGATGTCAACTATGCTGTAAAATGGATGTATTTGAGAGGGCTTAGATAACTGTCGTCAACTGAACTTTAACTATAAAATGTAAAGGAGTTTACTACCGTTTTATTTTTCATTACAAGGTACGCATAGTTTTCAATTTACTCCACGTAACATTAACTCTGTGTACATATAATATAATGTAAAATAGTGTTTTAACCTTATTTAGAAATACAACTCCGTAGTGATGTTCGCTTTGAAAAATGTTAAGCACTTTATGTGATGTAGAGCAAAGAGTAAAATATACAGGATGTCAAGTGAAGGAAGTACGACAAGGTTTATAATGATAGAAAATAAAAAAAACGTCAAGATGTCAACAAAATCTAATAATTTGCTCCTTTCTACTAAATAATTCATACAGATTTTGCATACCATTCAGTTGCTTGTAGCAGTTTAATTTAATTCTTAGAAAACTTGCAGCGTTGATTATTCACAGGTTGACAGTATCACTATATGATTCACTGTAACCCTATTACTATTTTATCAAAGCAAATTCAAGGATTCTTCACTGAGTTGGAGATAAGTAGTCGCATAAACGGTGACTGTGATTGACTTAATCAGAACTGAACTACAAATCGCATCCACAATATCTGCAGAAAATAATCCCCTTTTGACGACCCGAGAACTGGCTCCGTGGAACCATGAAAGGCAGTCACTCTATCAATTTGTATTAGTAAAGTTTGATGAAGATCTAAATAATATATTATTTTCTTGAAGGATTATTTGAAACAGATTCTAATATTTACTATGGCTGGATATCTAAATCTGTGGGCTGGATGGAGGTGCTCTTATTCCATTTCATTATGTACACTTGAAGGATACTTTAGACCTCACATAGTGGATTGATTATGTTTAGATTAAAACGGTACAACTTTCAATCATTTCCTGGGTCTCTGATAACTCTCACCATTTGATGGAACTAATACTTAAACTTAATGTATTTTAATAATATAAAATTGTCATAATATGATCTAGGCTGCTCCGTGATCACGAAAGAGGAAATGTTAAGGAAAACGTGGTATGAACCCTATTTTATTTACGTTAGTTTATTCTAATTCTAGTGCTTATAAAATTTCCAGTTAAAAATTACTGTAACTAAAAGCTATGGGATAGCTACCTTCCTTAGATCAATGAATGATTGCTGTCATCCTACCAACTTTCATATAACTTAAGCTGAGGTCAAACCCTTTTATGTTGTTCAAATGCTTTGCTCAAACAGTTTATTTTAACTCATCCTTATGTCCTTCAAAACCAAATTAACTAAAGAAGGAATCTAAACACAAATACGTTTCCTGCTTACTTCAAGTTTTTATAATAGAAAGCAATTCAATAAAATAAAATCGGTATCTCACATCCTGCATTTTCTTTCCTTTCAGTTTTCCTCTTGACTAGAAAGCCTTAAGTAGTACTTGCTGAAAGACGACACATAGGTAGAAGCAAGAGGGATGTTAGAAATAAAGCTAAAAAATGTAAAAATACTCATGATCTCATTTTCCCTACAAATGGAAAAAGTTACCAAATCTTTTAACGATGAAGCGCGTTATTATTACTCTATTTCAGCTGTAAGGTCTAGCATAACAAGCTAACTACACATTATAACAAACCTAGCTATTGTATGTAAGTAAGCAGAAAATATGTACAGTATTCTCCGCCTTAAAACAATCTTATTACTTTATGCTGTCCATGCTTTGGTTTGTGTATGTAATGGTCGAAAAAAGAACTAACTTTTAGAATTATCCAGTCCGCACTCCGAAGGAAGTGTGTCATGATCTTGCAATTTTAAACCCCTGCTGCATTAAGAACTTTCTTTCTATTCTTAAATTAAACACGTCTCATCTCCTTATATCGATTGGACTTCTCCCTGTTTACACCTACCACTTTTACCAACGTTGAACGCACATCTAAATCTGCATAATAGACATAACTCATTCTAATTTGAACATTAAGTACAACCCAGTAACGTTAGTTGTAGTTTACAACCAAATATTTACTGACTAGGGGTTCTAAAAAGGGATAAAACACATGCCTCGAGATTCCCATCACCCCCGTCCTTCATGTATCCATGATAGAATTCCAGGAATAGGGATCTCTTCATTTCACCAAACAACCCGTAGCTACATTTTAAAATAACTTGATACACACACATACCCAGTAGTTGCTGGTGGTAATGAATGTAGTAAATCATAAACCGTTTTGGGATCCTTCGATGTCACCAAACCATCCTTTGTGGGATAATAATTCATAAAATGTTGAATAATACTGAATGGAACTGAAGACAGCTAAAAATCTTAGCTTTTATTATTCCTTCTCATGATTCTTAGATCCCTCCCTACAATATTATTGAAGTCCTAAATCTTTTTTGTTTTTAAATAAAATAAAACCCCTCTTCATCTACTCTTACGCTGTGTAGAAATGAAGAGACTGCTTCCTAGAGAAACAATGTGAAGGCATCTTATTCCTAGTCATCCTTGGATTGATGCTTATCGTCTTTTACTTAAAACAGATAAAATAAGCAGTAAACGGTAATTTAAAATGAAATTTTCTAAGAAAAAAGCATGAAAATATTTCTTGGCATCAAAAATAGAATTGTCTACTCTTATAATCTGCAGCGGATTCGTTTCTTCTTATGCAAGCACATAAAAACTAAGGCCTGATCCTGCATTTATGAACCATGAACCTTTTTTCTTGCTTACGTTTTAGATCAACTTAAATCACATTATTCGAAGTCTCTAGTCGAAAGGAGACAGTTCATCCAAGGCCTTAGGGGAGAACCATGCTATGCCTATAGGTACTTTCTTGTGGAGAAACTCCGTATAACTTTACCTTAGTGGAGTTAGCATCCATCCACCAAGTAAAAGAGAACCTGATTATTACCTTGTTATCCTACAGGTATTTTAACCTATCTGTTTCTAAAAAATACTGTTACTAGAAGAACCAAAGGACAGGTTGGTGGTAGGTGGAGATATATTGTTAACAGTAGAACATGATGTCAATGTTCAATATAGCAGATGGAACTGGAATGAAGAATCTTTGAGACTGGAAAAAGATACTTGGAAATAAATCGGAATCCGGTGATTTTTCTTCCCATCAAATCCATCTCTACTACTGTCTTAACATCGAAGGGAATTGGGATCGAGAAGTAAGTTATATGAAGGTTAGAAAAAGTGCCATGGGAAGAATATGAATACACTTTGGTTCCACTTGTAGAATCAGAACGGGTTCAACTTCATCCCATTTCAAAGAGAACACAAGCTCGTTACAGTTCAACCTTCTTTTTAAGTCCTTAACAACCTTATCCACTTTCATCTCCCTTCTTCAGTTATATTCACATTCTTCCTCCCTTACTTTCTCTTCATATCATGCACTTCAGTTTGGGTTCTCAACTCCCAACTTTTTAAAGTATCAAAGAAATAACCAACTGAAAGGCTAACCTTTTCTGAAATGTATTTAGAAAATCATATAATATCATGTCAATCTCTTATCTGTTGATTTATAAGTCAGCTTATATACAAGAAAAGGCTTACAAAATTTATCCTACTTCACGATGACCAAACTATAGAGTAATTACATCCATCGTAAATATACTTTACTTTTCTACTCCATTTTGCGTACTAGATTTTAGTTCCACATTTTAATTTTGCACTTTACTTAATGTATCTGCTTGCTTATTCTACCCTGTAGATAAATATTTTAAAATTCCAAACCTTTGCATCATAGTTCATAAAGAACAAGCTGTGCAACTAAATATGCCATTTTCTTGTTTCAAGAAATAATGTAACTTTCATCATAGTCATAATTATTCACTATCCCAATTGACTTTAATTCTTGTTGAGAAAACAATCGTTCTGCTGCTTTTAAATCTGACCTTGACTTCATCAAAGAAAACATATCATAGTCACAGTCGCAGTCAACAGGCAATGGATTGAATAACGCTAACCTGAATAATTTCTCTCCATCTTTTTAAATAACTAACTGAAGTAATACATTATTTTGCTTATAACTTATCATTCTACGCTTTATTCTTGAGTTTAATCATTTTGATAAAAGCTAACAATCCCATTCCTTAACCCTGAATACAAATATCACTGCCAGGAGAGTAAAATAAAACTGAGAATAGTCATTTCAATTCACTTACACCCTTTTTAGAACAAACCGGACCCGCTTCCCTCGAGAATGGCTAAAGACTGGATAGCTAATGTGTTCCATAATTAGTGAAAGAATGGGTGGGTTGAAAATGTTGCTTTTCTCTATAAGTAAAAGGTAATAGACTACAAGAAGATAAAGGACCATGTTTAAAAACGTAAGAACACAGCGGCTGTTAATCTCCAACTCTCAAGGACCACATCCTACAACCTTTGTCACTCTATATTATGTCGTATGAATATTCAAACGTTACTGACTTATCTGCCTGTTGCTCATCGTCCTTGAAACGTAGCACTCTTCACCAAAGATCGAGGATAGTAAAAGGGAAATGTCATTTGCTCCTCATTAATAATGCAAAAAGGTGAAAGCAGCAAGGGAGACGGAAAAGTATGCAACAAACTTCCTTCCGCTGCTCATCCATAAGCATTGTCTGCTTACTTCAAGGGTTTTTATTTTATCAAGAGCCATCCACATCATCTTTAACATCATCATTCATCATATCATCATCATCGTCCTCATCATTATATTATTATCATTACTTACAGTCTCTAAATATAAACTTAAGATGGATCAAAAAGTAATAGCAAGCTGCTCCATCCTTATTACTACTTCTGGAATGCATACCTCAAGATAAGGCTATGTTTAAGCTTTTATGAACAATGAGAGAGACCACATAATTTAGAATTTAGCATTGCATTGCAAATTGCAACACACCTACATGTTCATACTTCCTAATTCTTGTTAGATTATCGAATGAAAAGTGTTTGGAGTCATAACGCGAGGTGGTTAGTTATTTGCAGCAAAGTAAGGTTAACACAGTACTACTGTAGTAATGAAAGGGAAAGTTAGTTACTAAATTCGTGCATTGGGTTGGGTGGGTTTGATAGGAAGCATAAATGAAAGTCTGACTTGTTTGTCGATAAGTAGGGAAATAATGTTAAGCATGTTCGACACATCCCTTTATCATCAACACCATAAGTCGTGGGTGTTTCATTTGTCCATGATTCTTCACTCACTCGTGATGAACCGAACTACACGACGATGGGGATACATGCGGGTATATTTATTGTAAAACCGAAATATCATTACAGGGTACTTTGTGCATAGCCAGTGTATTGTGGTACGTCTCTTTTATCTTTAGCCACCCTCCCTTTTTAGTGCGATATATTTAGAGCTATTCGGCTGGGTGGGGGTCCTAAGTGTGAATATTAGTCTGAAAACGCATCGTGGGCTACTATTCAATCCTGATGGTTGGCAAACATTAAAGAAGGGTGATACTATTAGGTGCAGCTTTAACTTGGAGAAATACGGTTTGTAGATACATGAATATGGTTGTCTCTGATTTAACAAACTTACAAAAGATTATTTTGGTAAATTTTACTGCTAGGTACGGTCGGAATTTTCTCTAGCGTAATGCATGTATACGCCCATGTCACTCCGTTAAGGTTGAGACTATCCCTAGTGCTTCTCATTTATTTTAATACGCGCCGAAGAAAGTCTAAATTAGTCAAGATTAAACTTTTAGATAGCGAACAATAGATAAATTATGGGGGTTTGACAAAAACGAACATGTTTGATAGTGCTCAACTCTTGTGTTTAATGTATCTTTACTTGCATGAGCTGAGCAACACAGTCAAACCTGTTGATTCAGCTATGTATATGCTACATTGCTACTCGATAAATACCACTTTCGCTTTAATAAAAGGGACATCATCTCATTCCATCTCTCATTTTACAACCTATTAAGTCCCAAGTTAATACTAGTAATGACTGAGGCATTTAATTGCCTGGAGAAAAGCTATCAATTTTAAGAACCTAAGTAAATTGACATATGTCATTAAATGTATGGGAGAACTGCTTAGTTTTAGGCTTCTTAATATAAATCTACTCAACTCTATATAGTACTCAGTTGTTCTATCTAACTTAAGAAACTAGAAGATAAACATTTGCATAATATCAGTACGGCTCACTTAAGCAGCGTTTCCCGAAACAAGCCGTGAAGCCAAGTTGTAGGCAAATATACCAGCCATGATTACTACTTGAACTGAGCTTCTGAACATTTTCTGATTTCCATGAAAGAAAAACTAGACCACTGAATAAATTTGAGATTACGGCACTCAAGGAAGAAAACAGTTATCGGTTTAAGTGCTTGAGGAAATCCACTTGAGTGAAAATACCAAAGTCATTTCCATCGTTTTCATGAGACAAATCCGGTTAATTAGTGTAAACGCGATGTCTCCCTTAATTACCCATTTTGTTGATGAAGTCCCATTTCCCTTTTGCTAGTTATTTAGTAGGTTAAATAGGGACAAGCATGGTATATCTGAATCTGACTGTTGAGTATCAAACACAACCACTTTCTTCAATGATGTACTCTATGGAGAGAGAAAGTAAAATGAACATGGTCAATGGTCTCTTGCTAAAAATAATAAATCCTACGTCGCTGTTGCTGGTGTGCCTATTTCTGATAATCCATAAGCGCACGTACAAAACAAATAAGCTTTATCGTACCATAAAATTATGAAGATTTGCCAGCAATGAACTTAAATTTGTTTCCACGATCCACTGAAGATTGAAAGTCAAGTCTCATAGCACAAATTTAATACTGCGCTAGTAATGGAGAAAGTTAAGACCTTCTGTCTGCAAATTCATGAGAATTTGGGTAATTCGTCTTTCTTTACAGCTCAAGTTAAGTGCATAAATACCCAACATATTTCCTTTTCCTGTAATATGCATTTTACTACTGTGTTAACTGTATGAAAATAGCCTAATTGTAGCTATGAAAATTCAATTGAAGCCTGGACGAGAAAAATTACTTTGAAACATGATATGATGATATGAAGACACTCCGAGGGATAAGCAATAATTCCGGGACAGAAAACGCAATTACTTAAATATTTTTTTCAAACCATATCTCAAGGCAAGGAGTCTTTAATAAGTTTCTGTCTTTCCATAAATATGTTAACTTTGCATAGATAAACTCCAATCCATTCTCTCATATTCGGTAGATTACATTCTTGTAAGGAATATCATACTTGTCACCAGAAGTCTACCATGGGTTTAAATAACTATAAGTGTACTACAATTGCTACAATTAATTACTTGGCGAGCAATGACCAGCAGAGCTCTTTGGGTTTACACTCGAAGCGTATTTTCTAACAGCATTTATCACAATAATTAAAGTAGTAATTTAAAAATAAATAAGGTCAAGCTTTTAGAAACCCTTATTTTAACTATCTTCAGTCAATGAACTGACTGATTGAGATCAAGTTTCCAAGTTTCGTGATAATTTTAACATTACTCAAAAAAACTAAACGTCACTAAATTTTTAAAACATTACAATGATCGGAATTTTTAATACCGAGATGTCAACATTACAACTGTCAGTGAAACAGTTCATCACACATGGGTACGGGTGGGGATAAAAATATGTAATTAACTATCATGGACTGAACACGGATTAATACCATTAGAAGTGGTAGCTTAACGTAAGAACGTGTAGTAAGTTTCAATGCAAATAATTAGCAAGAACATCTCAGAATTTACATCGAAACTCTGAAATAACGAATTGACTAATCAGTCTTTCGCGGTGAGTTTAGCGTGAGGTCAAGCAGACGCATCTTTTATGTGGTTCAGTGAATGGAAGAACCAATCTAACTTGGTGATCCAGCCACCACCATACGCTTCGCAAAATCTGAAACAAAAAACCAATACATCATTAGAGACCGAGCAGACTTTCTAACATAATCCAGGAATTACAAATGTTACGACATTCTATAATTATATACCTGGTTTGAAAATAGTTCAACGCTTCTTCCTCATTCATATCCACAGCCAAAGTTTTCCTCAAATAATCTACATCTGCGATAGTCTGTAATTCAGAGATGCCACAAGGGAGCATCAAGCTGAAAAGTGAGATGAGCAGATTGGAGTGTCGTCTAAGGATAATATACGCTTTCCCACATAACTGCTGAAACTCTTGAAACGCTGGACTCTTCCTGGGATTTTCAGCTCCTCTCGCAATCACGTACAGAAAATCTTCAGTCAGTACAAAAGGAACCCTTTCACGATTAATTCCAAATTTTTTCTTGAAATGACCCAAAAAATGACCGAAATCGATGTGAAAAATATGACCATCCTCAGATATCATTATATTGTCTGGATTCCTATCTCCAATTCCTAAGAACGAAGTACAATATTTGTAAGATTATTGGAAGAAGCGCATGCCAAAAGAGATTCCGAATATAAACTACAGGTTACCTAAAATAAAGGTTGCTACACAATATCCTGCGCAAGACCTTTTAAATGTGTCGATGGCTTGGTTGTATCGAACTTCATCCTTATTTTTTTCATACAACCATTTATGAAGTTGACGAGAATTGACCTGGATTGCAGCCAATGCACCCGCTCGTCGCTGAATCGTGTAGACTGTTTGCGCTTTCTTGACGACTTGAATCAGTCCCACTTGCTTGCCTGTGGCTAAGCAATGATATGATATCATTTTGAGGTCAAGTCCATCTAATCTCCACAATTCATCCATCACTCTAATTACCTACGAGTAAAAATGACATTACTTTTATGACTTTTGGCCCAGCCAATATTTGGATATAAATGTACTTATAAAATTACTTGAAGGGTAAGCATATCTTGGCGTAAATCATCCCCGTTTTTGAATATCGCAGCGGTGTCTCCTTGACCTGTATAAAAGTACTATGTCAGTTAAATAATACGAAAGCTGACTGCACTATTTATAAAACATACTTTAGTAGCACTAACCAATTAGCTGTCCCAAAGGGTCATTGTTGTGCCAAACTAGCCACAAAGGACGCTTTGCCGAATCCATTATTCTACAGGACTCTACTTTCAGACTTCCCAATTCAACAGTTGGACTTACAGGGTTGTTTAAGTTTTCTAAAACCTCTAAAAAGTCCGGCTGTCGGATTTGATCACTGAGAAATCTATAAAAGAGGTAACACATTTGAATAAATAATAACATGGCTGAATATGAAATGAAACTAGACAAATTACACTTACTTAAGCCTGTCTTTTGGAGGCTCATCTTTTTTCTCAAATAAAGAATCAGTTAGAACGGTGAGCTTATCAAGTGCTTCAACTTGCTTGTATAAGTCTTTTAAGTGACCGCACAGCCCACGACAATAAGCTTCTAGGAACAGTCCAAATCTCACATCCAACCATGACTTCCCAGAAATTTCAGACCGCAAATGCCAAAAGAAATAGTGGCCAATCTGGCGATTGGTTAGTGCTCTACGGAGCAAGAACAAAGCTAGCGATGATTGAATGTAGGGCTCATACTTCAAAGACTGCACTAATTGAAGCAGCAAGTCTAACACATCAGTATCCATAAGAGTATTTTCTAGATTCCTGACGGCTAAGTCTCGAGCCTATAATAGGGACAGGGAGCGTGATATAATATAGATGCATGACAAACATTAATTATTAACAATTTAGGTTCATGTTACTCACGAATATATCAGCAGATTTACAGTCCAGTAGAGCCAATGCAGTCTCCATCGGTATTGGTTTCCATCGCCTCAATAACTCGTAGAACTATAATTATAATTAAAATGTATAATAAAATATACAAATAAACTACAATTAAAGAAACTCGGTACAAATGCGTTTAGCTTGTAAAACTTACAACAGCCGTATATTCTTTAGAACTCCATTTCACAGCCGCTACAAGTCTAGGTAATGCTTGTGGGTATTCGATACGACAAAATTCTCTGTATTTCCATACCAAAGTTTTGTCCTGCTCAGAAACTTCACATAATGGATCTCGATTAATTAATTCCTTGAGATCATCTAAAGATTTCTGAAAATTTAATAATACAAATGTAGTTTCCTCTTAATTTAAGTAACTAACTTTCTATCTCTTGGTTTAAAATATTACATCATCAATAGGTGGACATGCATTTAATACGTCTTCTGCTTTACTGTGTTGTTCAGCCATCAGAAATATATCTTGATCTTTAGGGTAGAACACAGGAACAGAATACTTATCAAATTCTAGTTCTAGGGAAGAACTTTCTTTGTCTAAGCTAGAGCCTACAAATTAAACAGATCATAGAAGTTTAAAAATGCTAATTTGCGTCAATTTACACAGTAGAAGCTAAGTGTTACCTGTTATTCCCAACGGATTTAAACAAGAGTCTCCGTACGAGTCTAAAGACATAGGAGCTGGCCACAGATCCAGTCTAGTTTTACCGGTGATTAAGCGTCCCTTGAAATCAAACAGGTTGATATTTCCCCATGCAAGCATGCAGTACTCTTCCTACAAGGGAAACATTGTTTATCCTAGTCCTTAAGGATTAACGAAGGGAGAAAAAATGATTTAATTATTCAGAATTTTACCCTAGCTGGTCGTCGTTTGTTTTTCGATACACTACATACAGATACGCATAGTCGAGCACTTCTAGGTATATCGGAAACTGATATATTCAGCGTCAGAGTCTGATTCCATCGTAGAGTGTTGTAGGGAACTGAAAATGTCTGAAGCACGCCGCAAAGGGCTTCGTCTCCATGATAGATTCCTACTTTTACACATACCTTTGAGAAAAATAAAAGAAATGGTAAAGATGTATTTTTTGATAAACTTACTAAGAAAGATCAATACAATAAAATTAAAAAAATAAATTACGCTATCTGATGAATTGATGTATGTCGCCCACAAAACTTGAACCTGGAAAGGTGCTTTTATACTCCAAAGCTGTATTTCAGAATTTTGCTTATCACTTTCACTAACTCGAAACGGCCTTCTAGATGATAATAAGAAAAAAGTGTGTTAGTAACAAGCCTACAAAAGTAGAATTCATACTGATCTAACCTGTGGTATGAGGGTATATGAAATGGTTCAATAGGAAGTTTTTTATGAAGGGCCTCTTTTTCAATTAGTTCAACCTGTGGGATTTCTTCTTTACGAACCGCTTCCCGAATGTACTATGTGAAGAGTTCATACATAATTGGATTAGTTAGGCATTACTGATTACTGAATAAATTAACAGTGAAATAGTTACGAATTTACCTTGTAGTGTGACATCGGATATGAACCTAGAAGATATTCCTCGCGGGCACATATCTTCAGAACATAATTAGTATACGAAGGCATACTATCTGAATCGGATCTATCTGGTTTCCTCCGTCTTTTATAAATATTTTCGATTGCTTCCCCAATCACAGTTTCAGGATTAGCTTCGATTGCAACTTTTACAGTTGCAGTTCTACTAGAGCTCAGCCACACAGTGAGGATTATCATTCCCCCGGATAGTAAATAGTAATTCATAGGCGATGGTTTCACTATCAAGGCAGCGTAAGCGTACATGGAATGGCGCTCATTACTGGCTTCTCGAAATTCCACAATATCTCTACAAAAGTTAATGGACTCTCGGCGGAATTCAATCACTTCGGTTTGCTCTAGCTCGTCCAATTGATTGGTTGGAATTCCAACAATGAAACCTGGAAAACAATAAAAATACCTTCAGCTACATGTTACATTCTGGAAGAATAAATGAATTTAGAAAATACATCCAATTCAAGATCCATCCATACGTAAGTGAACTTACTTATTTGTGAATTCAATATGTTTTCTTGTTTAGTAGAAGCATTTGGTTCCACTAGTTTCAAAAAGGGTACAAATAAATGCAGATCACATAAACGTCTTGATTCGTCATGAAATTCTTCTTTCTTGGCGTCTGAGGTCACGGAAGTGAAAACATACTCATTGTCATTTGACAACAAACTAAAAAGTGGGTACTTTGGTCCTTCCTTCCAAACTTGGGCTGAAAAGACATACCATAACTCCGAAAATGAATATAACTCACAAAATTATAGCACTTCAATTAAATAGTGAAATGAAAGCTGAATATACTACAAGTACCCTTAACATTGTGAAGCGTTTGATCTCGAGCACACTTCAGTGGTAGAATAATTCCTGTAGGCAACAGTATATCCAAATCAATCCTCTGGGGCATCAAATGATGCCCCCATAGTTCCCCAGAAGAGGCTGGCATTTTACTGCCTCAGCCTCACCAAATCACACCAACGATCTATCTCACTTTTTTTTACCGGAAATGTCTTGAGCTTATTCTCAGAAATTGCTACGTTAATAGTTAACTTCTCGTTTTTAAACCGCACCGTTTCAGTTCCAAATACAGTTCACAACTGGCTGAATTATCATCACATCCTGCCCTTTGAAACTTGAGGGTCCCAGAACTTCCAAACACTAAAAGATTTTAAAAGTACATTAATTAGCATACACTTTCATTCAACTCAATGAAGGTTTTTCTCGATAGAAAGCGTCATTTCCGCATTTCCTAAAAATGCAAGTATCATAAACGTACTAGGTTTATAGTATAACTGAGAACTCTGGCTGTGTTAGTAGTGATATTCCTTGATTTATTGAAAAACATACGCAATAATGTAAAGAATCAAAGAATCTAGAGCATAAGAACAGTTTGACGAAGAAACAACAGTTGAAGTCTGAATTCTGAGAATGAACGGAACGGGATGAATAAGAATCATGTTAAAACATACAACCATAGCCTCTCTAGAACATAAGTCTAATTCACATCAGCCTTCTTCTGTTCTGGACTGAAAAACAACTTGTTATTCTGCTGACGTGAATTTTGGCAAATAAACAGTCATTCATGCAATCCTTATCCTATCCTTATCCACGTTTTGCTAATAACTAAACTTCCCATCTTTTTTTTTGCTGTGTAGGATGCAGATTTGAGGATGCTATGTCTGTAATATGTGCGATGTGCGTGTAGTATCTCTCCTAATACCTTAAAACATACTTCGTGATGGGCATTAATTAATAACTAACTTGCTTGATGCTTATAAGTTTACGAACTACCAAAATGTGAGTCTGTCAATGCAAAAACGTCGCCAAATGTTTTTATTATCCTTTAAAACAACAGTAAAGAAGGTTAGATTCTAATCTTGATGCTTTTTGTACTGCAGTTGCATTGCAGTACCTTAAAAAAAGCATTGAATTCAACTGTTACTTGAGCTTGTTTTGTTGACACGAATTAACAAACATCTCATATACTTTCATTTTTTTCTCAATATTGTTTTTGTTTTTGTCTCAAGTTTTTTTTTAAATCCTTTAAAAACAAACAACTTCAGGGTTAAAAACAAATGACCAAATTATTTAGTCACGTGTATTAAATTAACCGAGCTAGGCCTATTCTATCATCTTTCCATTCCATACTATAATTAATTATTGAAGATTTACGCATCCTATTACTTGTGAAATGTCAATAGTTAAAGGTAACGAGTAAGAAATGACAACCTACGACATGCTATTATTATGCAGCTATGACAGGTACACACAGATACTAGACTAGAGGTCACAAGGTCAGGTCGGGTCACCGAAACAAGGACATAGTTCGACTAATTTAAATGTAATTAATCGGATTAAAAAATACACCAAGGAAAAATACAAGGGTGCGTGTGTAGCTAGTTGGACTGAAGATCCAACTGTTTGGATCTTCAGTCGTTCAGTCCAACTGTTAGGATCTTCAGTCCAACCAGTACGTAAAGTAGCTGTTAATTTGATGTTATTTTTTTTTAACCCATGCAAAATCTAAGATAACAGAAGATTAGATGATCAAAATAATGAAAGATTAATAGATTTACCTACCTACCTACCTAGCAGATTTATTTATTTAATTTAGTGATTCCTATCCTCCTATAATCTGTTGTGTGTGTCATATGTTTTTTTAGGGCAGTAGGGAACCCATCGTCGGAGTCACTCACTCACTCACATGACGAGTCAATGAATCCTTCCAGTCGATAACTAAATCTGCACATCCACAAACAAAACTCAATTTCCACACTTTTTTTTAGCGAGTTTGATACGAAATACGAAAGGATAAAAAGTAGATTCGGGATGGAAAGAAAGGGATGGATTGGTTGATTAGCGCTTTACAACTCCACCGCCTATTTCCCCCAAAATCCCTCTCTTTTATCCCGAATCTTTCACTTTTCACTTCTTTTTTTTTTTTGAGGAAGTTGCTTTTTTTACTTTCCCATCCCACGGGTTTTAGTTTTAATGTCACAAATGTTTAAATTTGCTAAAATGTGTAAAATTGTATAGATTAAAAATAAAGTTATTGAGGTACAGCTTTTGGACCGTTCGTTTGTACTTTAGTAAATCATATTCCACTGAGATTTTTTTATTTCATATTTAAGGTCATTCTTTAGCTTTGTAGGTTACTTTTTGGCATTGGCATCCACACATTTAAGAAACGTTCTCCATAAATGTAGAGATAATGCTAACTAAATGTCTTAAAATGAGCATACTGCGCGTTACTGTATATATCTGTGGGGGGTTTTTTTTTTACTAAGAATGACTTTATTGCTAAATATCTTTTAGGCTAAAATGCATGCATTAGTTTATGCATCCAAAGCGTCCTTTAAATATGCGGTCGTTGATGTGTTGACTGCGTTAAAAGATATAAAGCGTTTTAGGACGTATTTGATAAATTTTGATATTCTGGACAATCCGTGGAATATTAATGGTGGCTGATGCATATGCATATTGATGACAAATGAGTAAAAATAACTTTTTAATGCTCGTAAAAATTAATAACCTTTTACTTGTCCGTTCTACTTTAATTTATCTCTCTGTTTTAGCCTAAAAATTAATTAATTACATGCAGCTAGGAGAGCCATTTTTATTTTTAGTAACATGAATCTGGTTATGCTTAGATAATAATTGATGATAATGACAAGATTAAATGTTCTGAAATCTCCTAGCTTTCTTCCATCAATTACTAACAAACTTTTGGCGTTATGCGACGATAATAACTCCGACACTATTCCTGAAATCCTCTAGACAGTATAGGAGACTATTGACATGAAACTACTGAAAAATAATTATGTTCAGGAAAGGAATCAGAGGCTACTTTATTGAGCTAACTTAAAATATGAATGAATTCAAAGGACTAATTTAGCCAATGTAGCCGTAGTGGTTAGTGTAACTACGGACAGTAGTAGAAGTTACAGCTTCCGGCACGATTTCCTTCCATGCAAAACTGAAACGCTTGGAGCCGGAAGACGTACCAGGGAGAGGGACAACGGGAACGCGTAAGACCCCCGTTTCTTGTTCTTCACTATCAGCCCATATTAGATAATCCTCAACAACCTCCTCTGGTATTGAATATGACTTAGTCTTGTAAATAGCAATAAAGGCAGGATAAGCCGTTTTCATCCCAAGTTGTTCTGTCCGAGTTTCATTTCCTAAACAGATTGGGCAAATCCATGAGAGTTCCTCGACGGCCTCGCTGCACGAAGCGTTGGTCGAGCCGTTGATGGACAAGGAACTTGAAAAGTCGATTTCATAAGACCTTGTTAAATTATACCCGTACTTGGATGGCGATTGATAAAGCCTTAAGCTATCCGAAGTACAAGTTTTGTTATCTGCTCGAAGATTCAGAGTTTCCAAAATGATTTCCGAGCCTCGTCTAGCATACGTTTCATTTACTCCCATGTCGGGACTAAATACAAAGGTTACTATTTCTGCGAATCCCGGATATGCTAACGATGCTTCAGGGGAAAATGAAAACCGATGGTTTTTTCGTTTTGAAATAAAGCCAAGATGGTGGTACGGTGTTGGGTTGGATAGGGATGTAGTAACTGGGGCAAAATTCAAGATAAACCCTTCGCCAGTTACGGAGATATCCGTTCGAAACGTCACAAAGACAACTGGGCCATCCATCACTGCTATGGGATTGTCCGGTCTGCAAAGGGAAAGTTAACGTAGGAAATGCTGAAACCTTGTGGGGCCCCACAGGAATTTACATAATGCATTAGTAGTGGTACCGTTGCAATATAACTGGATCGCTCAGGGTTCCATTTCTGGGGTTTATAGAATTAAGAATGATATGATCGCAGCAGATTTCAAACCCACTGCTGGACAGCTGAAAACGGATTTTAGACGCTCCAGGAGATTCAACGGTCCAAATACACTGCTCGGAGTTTTTGTATCGTACACCAACTTTATATGCGATAGCTCCAGACGTTTCTGTTAAAATTCCACCACAGCTTGACTCTGTATTGAATTTTAAAAGCCATAGCTTTATGATTCATGAACCTTTCTCCGTTTTACAGTAATGTTATAACGAAATGCAATGTCTAAAGTAAAGCTTAACAGTGTTATGCGTACCCATTTCCCAGTTAATCGAAAAGGTCCTATTAGCCAGTACAGGAGCAGGCTTGTATATTGCAACGAAAGATCTATACCCAGACTTAAAACCATGCTGGAACGTATCATTTTTTGAAACTTCTGTTTCCACGCATTCAGTACACTGACCGTGAGCGTTGGGATTACAGTGCTCTTTGGGATAGCTTTCAGCCCAATGAAACCCTTCTTTTGAAGGCGTTGAGTAAAAATGAAGGGAATCACTAATGCAGTCAGCGCCCATTGCTAGTTTTACATTGTCCACAGCGACATTTAAATTAGTTGTAGCCGAGTCTGCAAAATCAAGGGGACTGCTATAGCCTAAAATTATTATTTGATCAGATATGAAAGCGTTTCTAGAAATGTCTGGATCCAACGCATCCCATCCGTCTGTATCTACAATTGGGTAATTGAAGGTTCCTTCTTCTGAGTTTTCATGCAACACTTTGCAGCTATACTCGGAGTTCTCTAGTGGTTCTCCAACTCCTTGATAAGTTAAAGTAAACCCTGTTCCAGTTACTGATGCATCCGACCGGAAGGTTACAACTATAACTGGCCCTTCAAAAGTATAAGTATTGTTCTCTCGACTAAAATTAACAAATCCAAAGGTTTAAAACTGCCATAAGAGCTGTAAAACCTAAAAATTATGTTCTGAGTTAGACTATCTTACTTGAGTACGTGAGTATTACTGCTTAGCGTTCCATTCAAGAGGTCAACATTGTTCACCAGAACTATGTCACAACATGCTTCAAATCCGTCTTTTTGGAGATGCAATTTGATTTGAGACGATGTAGGGGTGTGTATTATCCAAATGCATCTCTCGTTATTTCCATAACTTTTGTCCAGTTTGTAGACAATTCTACCTGACTGCCCATGCAAAGCTCCACCACATGAAAGTTCTATTGTAGGTTAGAAATTCAATTCTTTTACTGGCAAGCATTAATCTGGAATGATCGAATCGTTCTATTTTTCATACACGTACCCGCAGTTGTAATTTCTTCTTTCGTTGGCTCAACTTTAAATAAAACATAACATTGGAAAGTCAATCTTAGTTTGACAATAGTTAAGTAAAATTAAAACGCATTTACTTTTGTTAAGAGATACATCAACGCTCAGATTCTGATCAAGGTCATTATAGTCTAAGTAAACTGCTGCTATTCCATCCGGACTAGATATAGTGGAATCCCCATTGCTACAATTCCTATAAATTAAGCAGTATCGTTAAAAAATACGGTATTAATTGAAAAGGTGAAGCAGCGTAGATATCAGCAATGTACAGAGTTTGTGTTTGATTTGATGACATTTTGAGAGATTGAAGTTTTATACCTTCGTTCCTGATAATGATGGCCAACCATTCCTTCCGCACTACCAATGAGTTTTACAACAGTATTGTTGCAATCTTTTAAACTATTAGATTGTACATTTGTCAATGTCATATTCAACGAGCTTCTATCTAAATTGTTATTCTCAACAATATGTAAAGAAAATCCTGGGGATTTAACTGGCCCTTTTGAGATCTGTATGCTTTTGGAATTGATATTTTTATGAACCACTTCCTCGTTCTCTAAATCTCGCCTGACGTCCATATCCCCCATTGCTTCCCATTGAATTTCAAACCCTTGTCTTACTATGGAACTATCGCTGTAAAATGTCAAGAGGACCACCTTGCCATGAGCATACATGGCAGATGAATACAATCCGAATCCCTGAATCCTTGAAAGCAGACCATTCCAATACATTTTAGAATTAAACGAACATATTGTTTATCCTCTTTAACTAATTTGAAAGGTTTTTATAGTACTTTCTACTTGTTGGGACTCCGGAATCAATTGTCGTCAAAATTACATGATCATAGTTAGACTCAAATCCACCATTTCGGGGTATTACTTTGACCAGGTTCCTCGGAAATGGGTAAATAACCCAAACACATCTTTCATTGTTTTGATAAGCTAGATGGTTTTTATACGAGATGGTTCCGGATTTACCGATTACAACGCCCCCGCATTTGTCCGTCGAAGCTTTTTAGAAAAGGCTCACTAGAATTTACTCTTTACAGAAAAATAATGACCAAAATTGCAAGGCGATTTTGACGTACAACCATCACTCGCGGTCCACACAGATCTCCAAGTCATTGATAGGTTACTGGGAGGCCCTAAAGTAGACCTCGCCAAGGTTATCGAACCGTCTAATGCATAGAACCGTTGAAAACCGCAGGAGTCATTACAGCACCTATTTGCATGCAAAATTAGCAAGGCTAAGTAGAATTTGGGGAAATGGTTGCTTGCAGTTGCAATGCAGATATTAGATTAGATACTACATAACTAGATTGCATTATGTACCCTTTTGGATGCTGTAATACTTCGCTACCAAGAGTTTGTATGGAGGATGACGATGTGTTATCGCAGTCTTTGAGACCATCCACTTTAAATTCACCCAAGCTTTGAAGATCTTGTTTTAAAACCACAACGGTTGTAAAACTCTTAGTTTTTTCATTCCTCACTGAGCTCGATGCAGGTGCTCCCATGATTTGGGTAGAGTTATTACTACTACTCTCCGGTAAAGAAATCCTTCCAGCGTCAGTTTTGTATATGTAATGTTTAAAGTCTACGTCTTCGTGGGCAAACTTTCCAAATCCGTTGAAAACTATTTTACCAGCGGAGGATGTAACTCCCACTGATCTTACAAATATCACGGGTCCTTGGAAGACGTAATGCTTAGAACCTTCGACCCTGCACAAATTAAAAATTAATGTCCTTCGACCTTCGATAGATTCAGAATTACATAGGAAAAACGCTCTGCACACAGCATAAAATAGTTGGCGTTAGAAAGTTTTTACACAAAGCAATTCTCATTTCATTTTACCTAGTGTCACGTAGACTGTGGGTCCCATTTTCATGAATAATGAATTCTGTGACAATAATTCCCGTTACTACTGTGGACTCAAGCATAATTCTCGACCGGTAATTAACTCTAACAGTCCAAATGCAGACTCTTGTAGTCATGCTACTAGAACTGTAAGCAGAGGGGACGCTAATCGTTCCGTATTGCGAAACTATTATCCCACCACATACATCTGAAAAGTCAATCATTTGCGTTATAATGTAATTTTTTGTTGTGGGAAACAAGATAGTGCTTCACAAAATTATCGCGGCCGTTCGTACCGGATTTATTCCAGAGATTAGCGTCTGGATATACTATAATAAGGGGAAAAATTCAACCACACTCCATTTAAAATGTAATGAGTAAAAAGGAGACTAACTTTAACCTCGTGAATTCAATGCCTATCATTTTAATTGTTTTATATTTAATCCAACTTACTCCATTCATCCATTTCTTGGAGCTATAATGTAATTCAGAGAGAGTTTAAAGCATTATTGCAAATTCATATGTTTCATGCATGCATGGATCAATTGAATTGTCCTAATTAGAATACTAACTTTATCTATTTGTGTTTCTAACCTGTGTTTGCAGGGTTTCGAGAATATGTTTAAACTTATCCCTTATATTTTTACCCTCCTCGACTTGTGACTGGAGAGTTTCGACCTAAATGAACCGATTTTAAGTAGAGATTCTTTTTTAAAGGTTCACATAGGATTTTAAATACATACATATGGACTGCCGTTCATATCATATCATTTCATTAATGACATATATGTCTTATTATAATACACAAAACATGCAATGGCCGTTGCCTTACTTTCTGTGTTAATGCGTTAAATACGCCTGGATCAATAGAGGGACCAGACGGGTACTGACTACCTTTCCCATTCTTATCGATGCTTTCTTTGAATGTGGACCTGAAATTAGTGATTACGCTATATATTTATGCAAAGAATGATGCAAAGTCGTCTCAAGCATTTCTGGAATCTTGGCGTGAATGTAGATTTTCAGATTATCAAATACCTGCTACCACCACTACCATCTTTGAAAGACTCGGAGAGCACAGTTAAATGTATCAGAACTACTGATACTAGGATCGTCTTTACAATTAGCATTTTGCTACCACCGTAAAAATAACTGGGTTTCGTACCGAAACGAATTTCTATTCTACCTCACAGTAGAATAATTACTACCAAAGTAATTGACGAGAGTAGAAGTAAAGAAGGACAGACTCTTAACTGTTCGGAATCTCATTGACTTCTGGCATTAATAAATGTCTTAGTGAAACAAATATCTGCGCTTTGATTATGATGATTTGATGATTATCCATCTCTCTTCTTAGAATGATAAGTAAGGATTACATTAAATCGTTACTAAGTAAAGTAAGTAATCTTTCCTACGAACAAGAACCAGATGCACGCAACATGTTCAGTTCTTCGTAATAAACCCTGAAAACATGTTAACTTTAAGCAGATAAACGTGTAGTTTAGTTAATGTTCCATCCATACGGTATATCAAATTCGAGCACGATGTAAAAGAATGATGCCTAAGTGCAATATGACTGCATTTTTGTAAGTTGTCTTCCAGCTTCATAATTATTACTTTAAGGAGATTAACGGTGAAGTTTTTTTCATTCCAATACTCCGTAATGACATAGAAAATAAATTACTGTCCTGTGGGCACAAGATAAAATTGCACATGTTAAGAACGAATTAATGGCTTAATAGTTTTTTTTAATGCATAACTTCTAAGGACACTTGCCATAGGTGCATTAGTATTAGCAAAATCGCGTATCAAATATTCAACTATCTAACGACACATACAAACAAACACATATTGAAACCTGCAATATTAGATGGTTTAAAACATGAGGCTGCATACATATTGGCATTACAGAAAAGAAAAGAAGTAATACCACATAACCTAAGGTTTTTACATCAATAAATATGTATTATTTAAAAATCCAACGGCCATCCTAAAAAACCAAAACTTTACACATTGATCACATAGGTTGAACTCTATCTAAACGATCTTTGACGTGATTTAACATTTGCGTCATTTCAGTGGACGTTCCATCAAAACGAGAAGAGAATTCCACTATCATGGTCGCAATCAAATTCTTGCATCGTTCTAACAGCTCCGGCCTAAGAAATAAATTGTGAATGATTAAAATTGTAAAGGTTGAATCCAAGTTTATGCACTTGCTTCTGATAAACCTACTTATGTACAAAAGTAGAAGGCGTATCCAACTCGCGTTTTGTGAAAGATTCAATCATACACATGACGACTTTAGCGATTTGCAGGTCTCCCCCTTGAGTGCCGGGTTTACATAATAACTTTCTCCATAGCCTGCAACATTTTAAGTTAATTTATCAACTTGAATATTTAAACACGTAGCTGATTTTTCGACCTTTTCAATAAGCTGCTAATTACCTCTCATAAATGAGTAACACATCAGGGAAGCCAACTCCGATTTCCAACATAGTTCTAAAAACCCATCCAACATTTTCGGTTTCCTGAGGCTTCATAGACTCCAAATGTTCTATTAAGAATTCTGGCAAGAAATTAAGAATGATATCTTTATCTGTTCTGATTTATTTCCAAATATAGGGGACCAGCCAACTAATTTTGCTTACCAATAGGGAAAAAGGTAGGCGAATTAAAATACTTTCTGCCAAGCGAAACAAGCTTCAGTCGGATGAATTCCATTTGGGACTCCGTTGTCCTTCTGTTACTACTTGCTAATTCTAGAAAAAAGGTTTTGTTTAAAGCGTACATTAAAATTTTTGGGTTAACCAACTTTCCTACAAAGGAGTAGGTAGTAACAATTACCATCCTCAATTATATCTGACCAAACTGCTTCTATTGTTCCTTTGTCACCATGCCCAGCAGCGTAGAAGATTTCTAACTTCGAATCGTTTAGTTTAAAGGGATGAGCAAAATCGGTATATAGCTAGAAAAAATAAAATAGTCTTTGTGTTTGGATTTCGAGATCAATCATTAAAAGTCCATCTTACCTGCGTAATAGTCAATAATTCGGAATTCAATTTCGAGAAGGCTTCCTGAAGAATCTTCACGTCTCCATCGTCGTCAACAGAACAACCAGACATGTTTGAAATTTTGATACTAACTGCTTCTAGAATGTTACGCTGAATTTGTGCTACTTCTACTTTATCTTCCAATGTTTCCAACAGGTCACCCCGACGAGATGAGCTCTTTGAGCAGATCACTGCCCGAGATAAATATTCTAACCTCTGCTGCAAATTAAGTCCCGTCCTGTAAATGCCAAGCACACGTTTGAAGTGAATAAAATAAGTTTGCACTGAAGACTACTGCAAAAAGATTACAATTATCAGTATTATATATAATTACGTCGTTGATTCTGCAAGTTTGGATAAAATTTGAGCTGCGGCAGCATGGTTCTGATTCATTTCATGATGTCGCCACAGAAGATCTAAAACTCGAGTATCGTTGGCAGATATTCCTCCACCAGGCCATTTCCCTGAAACAACTGCATCACCGGCACGTTGCAAAAATGAATCCAGAAACGGGTGTTTGATTTCTAGTAATCTGTCGAATTGTTTCTTTTCCAAGAGCCAGTTATAAAGAGAAATATGAAACATTTCATCATCCGAGGTGAGAATAGCATGAATAGTCTCTTCCACTCTCTTTTCTGCTAGTGGTTGGTTAATTCTTTGTTCGACACCTCTCAGTGCGGGTGACTGGGTCGTAGAAGCTAATTGGACAAAATCGTCCAAGATGTCGAAAGCTATACGGTAGATCTCTGCGCGGCTTTGAAATGCTTGTATTCCAATTGGATCCGTGCTGGAGCAAGTAGTTTTGACAGTTGATAAGGCTACTTCATCAGGATCCGCGGCTTTAGCTGCCGAAACGCACAACCGTATGGCACCAACGGGGAATCCTAAATCAGCATACTGCTTACATAAACTTCTAACATTCACTCTCCCGTGGCCACAAATCTTTTCCGACAGCATCAACGATTCTCTGAATAAGGCCTCCCGTTCACGCTCGTCTATGGTACTTTTTACTTTTGATAGGATTTCAGCAACTTTAGATCCGATAGCATCTTCACTCTTGAATAAAGTTGGGCAAACTTCTCTCAATCTTAAACTTATAGCGTCCACAGCTGCATTATCGCCGAGGTATCTATCGTACAACAAATCGTAAATTCATGTAAATTTAATACTGAACTCTGAAAACTTGGAAAAATACTGAATATGTATACTAACTTGGAGATCAAAGCGTTGATTATTACTGAAACCGTTCCATGACCAGTGACCACTAGATCTCGCATGGTGCTGTTATGAAGCTGATTCTCCACTCCCTGCAATTACGTCGCAAATGAAAATCTATTTTTTTTAATTATCAGTAATTCAGTGCACGATTTTAACATGACTTACGTGAAGAACTATGTGAAACTGATGATCGCACAGGATTTTCCACATGTTTAAAACTTCTAAGGCTAGGCTCAAAAATACTTTCAACGCTTGGACAGAGTTCTTTTCTAATTCCTGATTGTACATATGCCTTCCTTCTGGGGTATTAACATTAAGCATTCCTACGTTGATGCCACTTCGACTCATGAATAACGATGGATTTCCAGTGATAAAAGATGAAATACTTTGCAAGAATAGAATTGCTTGAGTAACTTCATCCCCTTGGATGTTTGGAACCATCTAAACAAATATATTACAAATATTACGTAGTTTAAAACTAAAAAGAAGGGAAATTGCGAGCTGCTACTTTGTCCAGATATGATATGTTATGTTGGTAGGTAAACACTAGCACACAAGAAACACCTGACTTACAATGCCGGTTGATCTAGGTCCAACAGCGACTGTTGACGATACTAAAGGACGGTTCCAGAAGTTATACAGAATCCGTCCTAGAACTAGGTAAATGGCATCATGTCTTGCCGAAAATGTCCACTGCTCTTGACTTTGATATTGAGAGTTCATAGGTCCAGGATATTGTTGTTGCTGCTGTTGTTGGGAATACAAATTCTGTGTATTTCCAAATGGACTTGCCCCCGCTAGAGGTGGACTTATGTATCCTGAGGTATCCCCCACAGATGTTGGCGAGGCATATTGCTGCCCACCAACTCCGTCTTGTCTAGGAGTTGAAACGAGGTGAGGATTGAAGTCCATCGTTGTCTCATAAGGACCTGCACGTTTAGTTAGGTATGCAAATAAAAAACTGCTGTCTGTTGTATTGTCTACAAGTTAGTTAATAGTGACATCGCAACTTACTGCTTATTCGGCCTCGTTCCCAATTTCTCTGAACTAAATCGGTATTTCCATACATGAAAAAAGCTTTAGCAGCCATATCATGAACACTCGGCTCCGATCTTGTTGAAGGATGAACAGTTAAAAGTAGAGCATTAGCGAGAGGCTGGTCTCTGGTAGAACCGGAGTCAAAATGAGCTTTGAGATTTTCTGGACCACTTCGCTCTATCAGGAGTTGTTTTAATAATTCAAAGGGTTTATGTGCTCGAAAAACACAGGTGCCGGAAACTGTTAACACTACAATATCTCGGTGCCATTTTAAATGCTGAGTTATGACATCCGGCAAATACTCAAAACCCGTCTCCATTTTGGCTTCAGCTGACCCTGACATCATCTTCATTTCTATAGTTCGGCCAGGCAACTTCATTACTGTAAAAATCTCAGACAGACAGCTAGATGGATGCATAAACGGACTCATTATCCAAAAACTATCCTCTTCTTGAGTCGTCCGTGCTGACAAGGCAAATAAACCTAAACACAGCAAATGCAACATTTACATTTCAAAACTAAACAATCACAATGACGTAAAATTGCAGATTTTTTCCTGAAAAAATCATACCAGCTGAATAAAAAGATGAATGTGCTATACTTGGCTTTTGTAAAGCCGTTGCTGTACAGTATCCTGGAGGCATTCTTACATGAACCAATTGAAAAGTGTAAGGCGGACGAACATGTACCGTTTGTAGGCCAGCGGATGGGGGGTTATAGCAGGAAAAATACAAACGAGTACCATTATCAAGGACTGCCACGAGGTTAATTTCTCCTGCAATCAAAAAGAGTAGGTCACTTATATGCTAATTGAAGCAAAAGACTAATAATATACAACCTAACGTACCGTGCGTGCAGGGAGATATATGCAATATCTTCCTAACAATATTACTTTCAAGCGTTTTCTTTGAAATCGTGACAACCTCATTTACGACACCATCAAACGTCATGTGTCCCACCCTGGTGAATCCGTTGCCGTCTTGTCCCAAGTCATAGACCTTAAAAGGTATAAACCATTATTCATCGATGTCCTTTAACAACTCGAGCATTTAAAGTAGTTTACACATACCTGTAAGCAACCCGACTCGCTTCTTGTGAACAATAGATTTCGAATACTGTCTGATTCAATCTGTTTGATTGCGTCGTTTGATGAAGTTGATAGAAATTTGAAGAAATTTGATAGCATTGATTTGGTAAGGTTAGATTTCCAACATCTATCCGTAAGCCAACCTCGACCAGCCTAAACCAAAACCTCGCTCAATACCCACTTTCCCAAAAACTAATTCGATCACTGCGGTCTCGAAAAATAAATGTACCTGATAATGAATTTCATGTATAGACCCATCTTTAGCGCCTAGTAAAATACGGCCATTACTGGTTCCATGTATAACGCAAAAAATTGTTCCTTCGGTAGGTATAACAAAAATTGGTTGCGATACAAGCTCCATAACTGAAATAATACATCAACAAAATAAAATCAACAGGTTGAACGATTAATTTCTTTTCTTAAGGGAAACTAAACTCCGTTCACCAACCAGCAGTTGAGGAAGACATTGGTATACCAGGATCAGTCAAAACAAAGCCTAAAATCACAATTTCTGAAGCTGTAGAAATGCATAGTAAATGTTGTATGGTGTGCTGAAATACATTCCTCTTCACAGGAACCAATGACATTGTGATGATAGTTTCTTTCAGTCCATCGTAAAATGAAAGATCCGTCCTGAACACATTATAATTATGGTTAAAAAAAATTACGACTTATGTACACGGATCAAAAAAGTAATTTCGAACTAACCCATCTCGAAAATCCCAAAGATACAGATCACTGTCAATAGTCATCCATGCCCTGTATATTTCCGGGAACAGTCCCATATGGCAATATCCTACTTCAGTTTCTGAAACGTGAACGTATATTGTACAATTTCAATGCTGAAACTGAAATCACATTTACTATTATTCACAAAGAATTTCAGCATATACAACTCACGGCTTAACATTTCATTAAGCTCGTTTGGAATAGGAGCATTATGAACCAAAGAAAATTGATGTTCAGTCATAATTCCTCGTTGTACATACGGAGGATAATCATAATCCATAAATCCACTAACAGGTCGATTTCCTAATACAAAAAAACCAGACAAAATTTACAACTACCATTAGAATATTCAAGTTAGAAAGTAATTAATCCCCATTTAAATTATCATCTTACCAACAACAGCTATATTAGAATCGGCTACTTGCGTAAGACTTTTATACAAAGTTGGAAACTGAAGATCCTTTGACATAATTCTGTCCATCGTTCTTGCAGCATGTTCAATCAATTCTTGATCTGCCACACCGGATGCAGCAGCCTGATGAGATTGCGACAAAGAACTTCCACCACCTCCAGCAGGAGCCTGAGAAGGACGTCCAGTGGGGGTAACCATTGATGAAGTATGAGGTTGCTGAGCAGTCATGGACATGGAATGTGGAGAATATTGGATGTTTTGTGGCGAGTAAGCAGTCCTCGGTTGGAAGGTTCCAACTGGAGAAGTAGTTGGACCTAAATAAAATACAACAAAATCTCGTTAAAACTAAACTCCGACCTGAAATAATAACCATAAATAACAGTAAAAAAGGTACCATAGCTGAGGTGACGGGGTTCTCTACTTGAAACGGGTGTTCGAGGGGTCCAAGCCCCACTACCTAGACCACTTTGCTGTCCACCATCTCCCATATTTCCACCACCAGTATTCGAAGCGTGACTCATCGGGGATCCGTACGGACTTTGAACCAGAATTCCCATTATAAATCACTTGCAACCGCAGCAGTAAAGGATCTAAAAAAGTAGCATAATTAACCATTTTTAATTAATTAATTAATTAAACTAACATTACCTCCACTCCTACCGTACTTTTTGTGATAATAATCAATAAAACCTCACCGGCACCATTTACCCTCCAATTAATTAGGTTTCGGCGTGTAAAAATACACAAATCTCAAAAATATACTACAAAAAATTTAGACCAAAAAATCTTGACAACTCCGGGTCACTTTTGGGCCTTTTCTGGTGTATTCTGTAAAGAGCAAACAACTGTTCACAATAACAACAACAACTCAGAATAAAAATATAAAAAAATGAGAAAAAATACTGAAATCCGAACCACACCCACTCACTTTATAAAAGTTGAAATTGACTTCCCAAAAATGATGGAAGAAGCGCTATAAATAAAAGTGTGTAGTTTGGTTTATCAGTATGAGTAAAGCGAGATCCTAGCTAGTAGTTTGGTGGTAAATTGAGCGGCATTTGGAGAAAGAGTCACATGCAAGCAAGCCAGGATGGAGGGATAGTAAGTAGTCCTCTCCGGACAGCTCGAGATGGCCATCTCAGCAAATGCTAACCTTATCATCGCGTCTTATCTTTTATGCTTATCATTGGCGCAACGACTATGGGTACCAGGGTACATTAATGTACCCCCTAGTTTTTTCAAGTACCCCTGGAATTCCCGATAGACCCTATCCTTTACATGTTAAGCAGGCCCCGCCCAGTCCAGTACCGCTATGCTATACCCTTTAAAAGTAGTTGTACCCCCTGCCCTCGTAGTTCTGCCTAGGATGCTTATCATCACATTATGCTATTTTCCATGCTTATCTCATTGACTGACTTAAATTTGTATCATTTTTAGTGAAATATTTGCAAGAAGTTGGATTTAAAAAATATTTTATGAAAACAGTTCACTAATGCTTAGACCAGTTTTATGGTCCGGTTCGAGTAGTGGCCCTCTGCTCTGACCCTTATCAAATAGTGGTCCCTTTGGAATAGTGGCCCACCCTTAATTACTATTAATTGCCCTATAGGCCCCCTTATGATAAATTTGAACCCCAAAAAACTGAAACATTAATTAGGAGCCCAGGCCACTACTCCGGGCAATACGGTATCTAGCTAGCTACAAAGTATGCATGCAAATATGGAAATTACATTAAACTATTTAAATGATTTGATTAGAGTCATTACCCTAATCCCTCGAGTATAAGACGCACTTATTACATCAGTTTTTTTCATACTTATCTTCAAAGGGCGACTTTTCTTTAAGGGCAACTTATACTCGAGGGATTAGGGAAGGGTAGTGAATTTAGTATGATACTGATAAGATGCCTTTGTTCATCCAGAGGGAGAATCGGGCATTAATTATTTGTCAGTCCTTCTCTGCCCTTGATATCATTGTATTGTTGTTAATGTCCAATAAATATTCCCATCATAGAACATACATAACTTTACCGAATCCAGTTTTTGTGTGGAAGCAAACCCCTTAGCTTTCTACTCTCATGTCTTCTGAACATTAAACATAAAGATGGACACACTGGAACTGGAATATTCACGGAACGCTCTGACATGTCATCCATAAATTCTCTAGGCCTCTTAACTTATTTAAAAGGACATTAACTGTCTGATTAGTGAGTAGTTTATTACGAAATGAATGACTCTTCACACGATTCCACATAGTTTTAGTAAAAGGTTGGATATTAATATGATTTGGAGAGGGAGTCATTTAATTTTATACAATGCTCTAGAGTAACATTTAGCTCAACCGACACACACGATCAGAACGAACTTTGTAATTCGGCTAATTAAGTTAATTACAAAAGTTGGCTCAATATGCTATAATTGGAAATCGAAGGCATGATTTGAAGAGCCTTAGCGCTTTTGCTGGACGTAGGTTGTGGTTTGTGGTTATGTAGATTAAATTTCCCTTATAAGTCCTACACTTCAAGCCTTTTTACCGTTTCCGCACATTTATTTAAATATATAGGGTCTAATTTGTTCTGAACAGGGAAAAGCTCTGAACTAAGTTCCTGTGATATGGTAACGCGTATACAGAAATATATTACTGGAGCGTCCTGTTTGATATGTTTTAAAACTAGCATTCATATAGCATAGGTTGATAACGCGTAATGCGGTTAGGAACGATTTGAAGAAAGTATAACCATTGCCATATTTGACTCAATACTGCCAACCGCAGATTTGTACAATTTGTTCTAGCGATTGTGTCTGTCATATCACGCTTTGAGCTTCATCTGATCCAAGTTTTCAGTAGTGGTTGAATGATTGATATGATCCAGAAAGTACCGACTTATATTATGCTTTTATGAGATTAATTTCCTTGGTTGGTAGACCTGCGTCTTTCTATCTTCATTTTCAGCCTGTCTAAGGCTTATGTAACCACGGTGTCCGTGTGTCCGTCTGTCCGTAGGTCTGTCCGGGTCCACGATAACTCAAGTACGGGTTAAGCTAGGTTCCCCAAATGTTGTAGGTACACTCGCCAAGTTGAAAGGAAGAGCCCTATTGAAATTCGTGACAATCCGACAAAGTATTGATACCCATGCGGGTCAAGCACCCCCACGGGTAACAAATCTCAATAACTCCAGTATGGGTTAAGCTAGACCCTCCAAATTTGGTGAGTATACTGTCTAGGTTAAATACAACAGCCCTACGGAATTTCGCGACAATCGAAAGAAGATACCAATTGATACCCGCACGGGTTAAGCCACACCCGCCGGTAAAAATTGTAGAAAAGCTATTTTTACAGTTTTGCTTAAAAGTCGCCAATCTATAGGAATTATCTCAAATCTACAGCCTATGGGGATCAAAAACACGCAAGTAGTCAAATCATAACCCTGAAAAACTACTAAACAAGAAATAATTTTGGTAAACCGTGGACTTATTTCTAGACAAAAGTTACACAGAGATTATTTTGAAACTTTTATCATTTGACGTATATATTCTAAGGAACTTTTTAAAAACTTAAGTACAGGTGTGTCTAGTTTAGAAAAAAGTTAAATGCCCCCAAAAGTTGTCATAAACAACACTGGTACTTATCCATGCACGTTAATAGGTACAGAATTAAGTAATATTTGGATTTATTTCCACTGAGAAGTCGCCCAGTAATTTCTTTGAAACTTTCATCAGTTGACGAATATATTTTAAGGATGCTATGAAAAATTTCAGTAGAGAGGTGTGGTGTGTCTAGTTTAGAAAAAAAGTTACATGCCCCCAAAGGTTGTCATGAACCACAGACCACAGTGGTACTTATCTATGCACGTTAAAAGGTAGAGAATTAAGTAATATTTTGATTTATTTTCACGGAGAAGTGGCACAGGGATTTCTTTGAAACTTTTATCGGTTGAAGTGGACATACCAATGGATGCTATGAAAAATTCTAGTAGAGGTGTGTCTAGTTTAGAAAAAACGTTACATGTCCCCAAAGGTTGTCATGAACCTTAGTTGTGCCTATCCATGCACGTTAAAAGGTAGAGAATTAAGCAATATTTGGATTTATTTTCCCGGAGAAGTGGCCCAGGGATTTCTTTGAAACTTTTATCGGTTCAAGTATACATACCAAGGATGCCATAAAAAATGTCAGTAGAGGTGGGTCCAGTTTAGAAAAAAAGTTACATGCGCCCAAAGGTTGTCATGAACCAAAACCCAGTAAACATTCTAAAAAGTAACTCAAACTGTGACATAATTTTTAAGAAACATTATTGTATAAATAGGACAGGCTCAGCTAGCCACACTCGGAGGTTTTATTATACGCTGCTTTAATGTCAACTTCAGTCATTTTGAGATTTGAAAGTTTTAAAGTTCGCAAGACACATCTTCACATCAAGTTCAGTGTTGTTACTTTCGGTTTGGCGAACTTTACTCCTCCATAAATGCCTATTGTATTGTATTGCAAAGTCAATATGCCATCTATATCCCGTTATTCTTATACTATACATATATTCAGAAAAGTTTCAAGCTCAAAGTCACTTTGTTGTCAAGATCGATCACCGTCGGTCGGTGAAAAAAACTCATATAAGCAGAATGTATGCATAAACTTTATGCTTGACTACTTCATGATGATGGACACGTGACAGCTCTTTTGTTTCATGAAATCAATTAATCGTTGAGGAATTAAGCATTTGTTTTAATCGGCAAAATACACAATAGCATGATAAGATAAAAACGAAGGTAATTGCACTTGGCTTTTGTTTAATTAAATTATTTGTTGTTGAGACCAATAGAAATTGAGCAAATTTTAATGAACCTGTGTCAATCAAAACTAGATTAGCTTTTCTTTCTTTCTACTTCATGATTTTAAATTTATTCCCGAACATTAGAACTTCAATTCCCGTGAAGAGGTCACAGATCACAGTCATAGCACTCTAAAGGCCATAAATGGTGAGTGAGAGCAATAAAATGTATTCTCAGAATAAGTAGGTAAGGTAGGCAGTAGTGCAATAATCTGGCAAGTCTGAGTGCAAAGAAAATGAACCTTATACGATTGATTGCCCGAATGCCCGTGATCCTTGTCCCTTACCTTGAGGTTCAGGGTTGTGAAGTTGCGGGTTAATTATGATTACGTTTGATATCTTTGTGAAGTGTTTTAGGCCGATTTTAGGTTTCTGCTTTAGCTTATGGAAATAGTATGACAACCGATGGCACGGCACTAATGTACCATTTAAATTACGAAAACATGTATAAACGCCCAACTGTCTACCCATCATTTCATGCTTTTGTTTATCATAAGTACATTGTTTATAGGCCATACGTTTGTTTTGGGGGGCTGGAAACAGAATTTAACAGTTAGTGATAAAAGCATTGCTATTTAAGTGTAAAGAGATGGGAGTGATAGTCGTTGGTTATCAGGAATTATAAAAAAACGTTTTTCGCTTAAGCACCCCAGAATACTTAATGGATTGGTGTAGAGTTATCCTGAATTTTTATTGTTCGCGAAGATACAACTGGAGCTTATCAAAAGGTGTATCATCATTTAATCTACATCCTTTTTGTCACTCCGTTTGTAGTTCCGTTGAGGAAGGTTGCTTATGATTATGACATAAGCCAATGAGTGGAAATGAAGGTATATTTTAAGGCTTGCGTTTCCTGTAGAAAGTAATTTTTTCAGAAGTAAAATGAAGGATGACAGTAATAAGCAACAAATGTATGTGGTTTATCTATCCTGCAGAATGCTAAATATAAAGAAAGTAATAATGATGATAGCAATCATAGACAAAGTATCTGTCTATGGATAACAATGGTTTGGTTCGCAAAAAGACCCTCCACTTATGACCTCCCGTTTCCCCGTTCCTCTCACAGATATAGAGAAGAGTCAACTGCAATTCAGTTCACCTAATCGTAGGTTTTCAAATCTACAGATAAAGATAAGGGTCCCAGTTTTCGTTTCCACGTAGTTTGATAGTTCAATCCAACTAAACTAAACTCAGCATGCAATTTCGTGTATTTGTACAACCTACATTTCAATGTACCTCGATTACTGGCTGTCATTTTTGTTGTATGTTTGTTTTTCCCATGGATAAGAAACAAGTATTCGGCTTCTTTGGTTTATTTGTCAAACGGTTTGCCATTTTTTATTTGCAGTGGAGTGAGTCAACAAATAATACGTTTCAATTCCAATTCCAAATCAGTAGTTTTGGAGTAAACCGAACCTGATTCTCACGCCTTGAAACTGCATTAAAGAACATGATTTTATTTGATATCCAGAGCAAAGTACACCTAAACCTGGTACACTAATACAATATAAAAAGTTCTGACGGCTACCCACACTCCACAAAGCAGAAGTATACTCATCATCTTTATTGGTTTCAGCTTAAAATTTTTATTATGGAAGTCTCGCCGTCAAGATAGATATGTCTTAGAGTTAGAACGCATTCTTTTAGAAATGTCGCAGTGCGAGATCCAGATCCAGGTAGCATTATTCATTAAACCCATCAACTTTATGACTCGGTCGTGATATAAATATGCAGGACCATCCTGGGTAAGTTTTCCGACCATCATGACGGATCATTTGATTATGTGAAACAGCACTACGTTTACCAAGTACTATTCTCCATAATTTGTTAATGATTCATAAAAAGATGGTCGTACTGTGAATGGAACCGAGCTGGCTGAGGAATGAATTAGATAGTGGAAATGAATAATCGACTAAGAATGCATCGAGAATATCGTTTAATTTCATGATGAATGATCCAATAATAGTTAACGTTTGTGTTAGTTACATGTACATGAATCGGTTTACTAAATTGCTTTACTTATTAATTACCTCGCTTCGCTTGCTAACAAACTTTTAATTCCACGAACTCTTACTTTCGAAGTCCGAAGTCTAATGTAAAAACTTAAACTTTTAAAAGGTGCACGGATATCGGATAAGCTCGTCCTATTTTTATTTATTCATCATATTAGAGCGTTTACCTTATGTGTTTATACGTATGGTCATAAATTCATCGTCCTTAGTTAATTACAATATTGTATAACTTCATTAAAAAGATCATCGAGATGTGGCTGAAACAAGAAAAAACATGAACAAAACGCAATGAACATCAATATATTGAGAATCACCCTAATTAACACTCACAGGACAGATCAAACAAACCAATATAATACCAACCATAAACCTCATAAGCATACGATATTCAATCTGCAATAAATAATACACAATGCAGATGAACGAGTATGCATGAAGTAAAGATAAGCACGAATCATATATGATCGGTTGATACTGCGATGCTGCCAACCTTTCTCACTGTATATAACTCTCATTAGACTTTAAATACCAAAGGGTGAAATCATATCAATGTATAATTTACAATTTTTAAAACATTTAGTAGAGATTCATTCGCTGATGTAGTAGCTCTCCACATTTAAGTACTCCACAATTCCAAGTCCACAAATAATACCCTTATCAAAAATAAACCCTTCCTTAAAGCAAGAGTTCACAACGCTTTAAACCTCTGTAAAAGTATGTAAATGATCAATCTATTCGCAAAAATTTCCTAAAAGAGCCAACTAATCCCCTTTTAGCAAATCATTCAATTAACATTTTAAACATATATCTCAACTATAATCTAAATAAAATTAACAATATGGGTTACCTCCAACACCACAAACACCCAGAAAGGACCAGAGAAAGTAGTAATAGCAGCTCTCACGAACTTCAAAGCCGTATGAAGCATTTTGCTCATTAATTACTCATAACTTGGAGCATTTCCTATCCAAACCTATACCACAACCAAGAGATCCTTTCTCTAATTAATCACCTAAAAACAAATGTGTTCCTACAGGCTCAGAAGAAGATACTGAAACGCTGTGGAGGCCCTGGGAATCAATTCATTCAATCCGATGTCCTTTAGAAGAGTGTCATACTACTTTTAAACGCGAAAGTGAATTGAAAAGACACCATACTTCTATACACGACCGAAATATTGAATCTTGTCCGGTAATAAACACATTCATATTTTTTTCACGCTCTATTAAATTGAACCCTGCAATTTAGGAACATATTTCGTCCAAGTAAATCCAACTATCTAACTCTCTTGATTCTTTAAAGAAATGCCCTCAAACCTTTACAAGGAAAGATAATTTGACAAGACATCTTAAATCCAAACACAGACTACCTGATAGAAAACCTCCTTGTGAATACTGTAACAAAACGTAAGCGACTTCAAAAAGTAGTATTCATCATGTTCTTCCTTGCTTTACTCTCCACTTTGTCATTCAATACGCCTAAATGCACTTTCCTTGAATTTCGTTCTTTCTCTTGTAAAAACCTCCCTTTAAAAAGTTCCTTTACATAATCTCTGCAGACTCTCGAGACGAGATGCTGTTCAAAGGCATGTAAAAACTTGCGCAAAAAATCCCTATCGAAGCACTCCAGCAGAGTCAAGTCAAAACGTTAAGGTCGACCTTCCAAATAGTAAAAATGAAGATTAAAAAAGATTAAAGTAAGACCAAAAGTCTGTAACCACAACGTCCACCCAAAACCCCATCCGACCCTTGTCAGAATGGATTAAGCATCACCTCAGGTAGAGAAGAGTCTCCTATTTTCAAGGGAAATTGGTCAACCAACTAATTATAACCCTAATTTTATTTCAAATCAAGACTGAAAAATATGTAAAAATTTGTGATAAAACTCAATAAAACAAGTATCCGTTTCATATAAAATATGGTTCATGAACTTATTATTGGAATGAGCATGCAGAGCATGAAAGGGTTAAGTAGGTAATAAAGTGTATCAGGTTACCCTCATTGAGACTTTCATAATATTCACAGTGCACCGTTACTTTCTCCTGCACAATTATCATAAAACCTCAAGCATTTTTCATAGTTTTTTGGAAATACGGATTAATTAAAAAATATCACAATACAAACAACATTAATTCAAGCTTAATCCAGAGCTTTTAAAACTTTCCCAAATATTTCTACATCCTTTTAGTTTAACCTGTAATCTTGTCTAACATTTGACAGGGCGTTTCCTTTCCTTCAATATATAAGTTCGTTAAACCTCTGTTTACACGTCCAGGCATTTCAACATTTGATTTTTACTGGTCAAGCTAACTAACTTGTCATAGATAATTGTAATTAATTTTATTGTTTTTCTCTCTTGCTATCTGAAAACAATGGATATTAATTGGTCGATGGCGTCAGATAAGCCAGGAGTTAATGCGCGTTTAGAAAAAAGTCATTAAACTCTATAACTTCCAAAATGGAGATGTTTTACATGCGTGGTGTGGATAGTTTATTATACATTTCATCCCTATCTTGATACAAATATTGCCGAACGATATTAAATTTAATATTATAATACATGTCGTCCTGTCCATTTGAACCTAGCCCATCTTTATAATTGAATCATTTGATACAATGTGCATCAGAAGCTATAAAAATTATTGTAAAATAGTTGTGGGGGCGGAGTTTACCTCCACTAACTGTTCACAACTCCACAGTCAAGCCAAGAGTTATCGTTAGAGCTTAAATTGCTTTCTCTACCTTGAATTACAAATATAAAAAATACACAGAACTTATTTAATTGGGAAGCAGAAAACGTTAAAATTGAGTTCTGTTTGTCAGGCACATAATCCTAAGAAACAATGGGAGTGGCTCACAAGCCGTGCTTTATAAATAAGCATGTTTGTCCAGTAAGTATAAAAACATGAAGTAATGACTTTGCATTTGTTTTAATTGAAGAAAGCAACTTCAAAGGATAAAGTATTACTATTTAATTTATTTTCCCCATTTACAGAATTGTTTTCGCCCGTTTACAAAGAAGTACAACCTTCTGAGACACTTACAAAAGGTAATGCATAAGTGTTCAGTTTGCAACGTTGAGTAAGACATCATTTTTACTGAAATGAACAGACATTAATGCTCAATCAATTATATAAGTGGTTCGTTTATTTCAGATCCAATCGTAAGGATTCCTTAAAAAGGCACGTGAGGACTTACCATACACAAAGCACTGAGTGAAGGGTAAACATGGTAAAACGAAGCTCAAGACGATGATTGAGATTAAATTATAAAATTATTCATTAAAACAACATGATCCAAAAATAAAAATATAATTGCAATTTTGATGTTATCTCGAAATAACAAACGTTGGTATGCATTATTATTTTAACACTTTTTATGCAGCCAACAGTATAGTTTACAAGAGCATATTGAATAAATGAGAGTTACGTGGTATCGTGGGAGCGACCTCGGGCAAAGTTTCCCACCCCATTATCCAGCCATAACTTTAATATCAACAATGTCCTGCATTAAGTTATCACGAGATAAAGTGGCTTTCTAGGTCAGCGCTTCACTACATGCAAGCCGGATACCCTTCACCTTAATCATTTGAAACTAACTTGTTGTATAATCGGTCATTTTGGCACATCGGTGCAGTAGCAGTTGCATTTATTTGATCCGCAACTAAAAAAAGTGCTGAAGTTCCCTACCTGAAGTGCTAATAACACGACAATCGTTTCTTTTCAGTAAATATTTTAAAATTGGAAGAAGCTTTTTGTGTGTAGATTATTGCCCGAGAAGATAAGCTAAGTTTCAAACATTTGGCGATTTGTCATTAATCGCAACTAGGTTGGTACTGATAGGCCCCTCCCTACCCTCCATGAAGAATTTGTTGGAAGTGTTTCAGCAGCAAACTAATTAAGTTCCAATTGTCTTAAACCCATTACAACTTTCTAACTATTTGTGCTAAGCTGTGCAATAAACTGAACTTGCGGTACCAAAGCAGATTACATTTCCTATAGTTTAGCTATCGCGATACAATCTGTGTCTCTGTGGGTACAACAGTAAGCAGTAAAAACCCTGTTGAAACCTTTACTTGTTATGGTCTGCTGTTGACAGAACTATCGTACATCCCGTTTTAATGCCCCCTTTAATAGTTCCCCAATAAATAATTTCCTCCTACTTTTTCATGCTAAAAATTAAAATTCGCCCTATAAAAATGATTTTTCAACTTTAACTTCTGAAGAGAAATTCCGCAGGGGAATTAAAACCCAAAATACGGTACCTGAAATAAATAATAATAACCATCGTTATTGATGGCCAGTAAGCCTTAATTTATCTAAGTGTGTAACTTTACTGTCTAACATTGTTTTTTATTGTCTGGTCTTCTACAAGACTACCTCTTTAGCGAAGTGGTTTTTTTTCTATAGAGCTGTCCGATTTTTCCATTTGAAACCTCAATCTTACGATGAGATGAGGAGAAACCAGCGAACTATGTAGGTACCTGCAGTTTACGAAGAAATGTGAACGCTAATTTGCTATCTTTTCTGCAAGCATAGCCCAACAAAAAGGAAATAAGTAAGTAAGAAATTCATTATTAAAGAGATTAGGTTACCTAAAAAAGTGAACTAAATAAAACTCGACGGCTAAATATATCTTACTTTTAATTTGTAGTTTGAGTAAACGAAACCTATAAATGAGAAGGCAAGTTCTTGGAGGAGCGAACAAGAGGACTTCATCTCAAAGTTTCGAACATTTAAAAAGTTAATTATTATACAGCTCTTGACACTCTATGGGCGAATTCGAATCAAATTCATTTATTCATTATACATTTATACAGCTCTATAGTTAGTATCCTCGCTCTTTTACTTAGTTTGTACTATTGTACTACATAAAAGCGATTTTACAGAATAGTTTAACAAATGAGACACGCTATTTGTACTGAAAATAATCATTCTTTTGTGGATTGGAGTATTGAAAATGGATATTGAAGTCTCGATGAAGTTAACTTACACTGTGTTTCATTAAGTAACGACACGTATGGGCAAAATTTAACACAAGGATTTTATTTGGCTCTCTCTTCCGTTTACTTTGGTCTGATTCTGTTAGAAATTTACAAATATTTATGTGTTAAAAAAGCTGATTAGCCCAATTCACGGAAGTTGTAATTAAAATAGAGGCTTCTTTAAAAAATAAGCTGATTAAAGGTGGTTCATAAACAAACACATTTAATCTTAGAGAAAGCACTCCTATGCAATTTGCACTCCTATGAGGATTCCTTGGGAGCTCATCTGGTCAACGAAGAGCAATAGACAGGCGGATGGTCCTCTTGTTTCCGCTTGCACTTTATGTATTGGATTATGAACCGTGAAACCATTAAATAAAACTGCGATATTTGATAACGCAAGAGAGCAAGGATGCAAGAAACCATTGGTCCTGGAAACCCTACGGGCTTGATTGTACACACTTTAGGCATAAATAACAAACCATGTTAGAAGAAATATGCTATTATACGACATAAAATGGACGTTTTTCTTCGTAGGGAAAGTGGGAGAAAGAACTTTTCTAGTAGATAAGTTGCACTAAATAGCTAGAAAAAGCCCACATGAAAAACGAACAGATAATGGTATAAGTAGTCTACTAAAGTACTTTACATAAGATTATAAACTCTTAGGATAGAACTAACCACCCGGCCCTTTAATGGATTTTAGAAACTAAAATTCATCCAGATATTAAATAAAAGATTCATTGAGACAGACTGCTTTAAATGTAACGGATGCTACAAATATGGTCTGAGAGATACGTAACTTTGTTCAATTATCAATTAAAATCAAATCAAAATCGTTTGGCTTTATATTTAACTTTGATCTCTATTTACTTTCCAGTCTGGCAACTTCCCCTCCTTAATGTACCTTTGAGGACTTATTGAAGACTTAAAATACTTTGATATTTAACAAATTGTTGACATTGAACAATACCTTTTGTAAAGTCTAGAAACTTTGTACATTTGCTTCTTCAGAATTCGCTACTTTAATTAGATATCTAAAGCGTTCCAACATTTTCCCGAATAGCATTTTCCAGATTATAATACAAAAGCACTGTTATATATAATATGATAGAAGAACAATTAAGAAAGTTAAAAAGGACTTCTAGGAAAAGTACTCTCTAGAGAATTTAGCTGTTCTTCCGTCGTCGTATGTTCACAAATAAAATACAGTTATCTGACATTCTGAAAGCTGAAATCACTTTGCGTTGGATTATTTTTCAGTTCTTTTTGAGCAAAATGTAAGTTTTAGGAAGCCAGGACAGCTTTAATGCTAGAGGTTAACTCTTTAAGCTGCTTTTGGGTAGAGTGTGGCGGAATGGCTGAGCTAAATACGCAATTTAACATTGTTTACTTTACTTTATGAAACAGAATACGGAACTCACATACCGGTTATTTGAATGTAAGACCTTAAAAGAACACTTTAAATAATGTCAATTATTGTCAGTCATCCTCTAAATAAATTGTGTATGAAAAATAATACATCAGTTGTAACTGTTAGAAAATTCAGAATTAATTATTCCATGCTATATAAGATGTCCGTGAGTTTTTCATTTCTATTGGGTGTAAAGAAGTAGTAAGTAAAGGGCAGTAAGTAGAAGATGAAATCGCGTCATGCATGGCCTTGGAATGGAAGCTTGGTCAGATGTACTTGAATTATCTATTTAAAACTCACAAAAACTGTGTACCACATGCATCAACATAACAGGCAACAGTATCACATGGTAAAATGAATAGTCCACTCTTCTCTATTTCTATCTCCATTACATGAATTGGAGAGACGGCAGTTCTTTACACGATCTCTCTCAAGAGAAGCTTAGTTAGGTTTTACTTTCTCAGACAAACTAATAATAGAGAGTGAACAAATACTGAAGCTATCAAAGGGTTCTTTTTTGCCTAGTGTTTTCAAATAGAACAGCGATGTCAAGTCCTGTTGGAGTTTAGCTGCTCCAAAACATCGATTGCGGCTTTGCCTTAGAATTAAATGACATTATTATGACTTCAGATGTAGTTCAGGATAAGCTATGGCTAAGCTCGCGTAGGGATTCCACTTCATGTGGCTGCCTCTACTCCATTCTTCTTCAAATAAAACCCCTATATCTAAGATACGTATATAATACAAAGATTGTACAAGTTAAGGAGCAAGTGATGATCAAGTTCTCTTCAAAACGGCACACATAAAGATTGTAGACAAACGCCTTTCTCTACCTAAGTTGGAATATGAAACTAAGTAAGTTGATTTGTAGCATATGTAGGGATCGGATGGGCTGCGGAAAAGTCACATAATAATAACTTTCTCCGCCCAGCAGAACTTAAGGAGAATAAACCAGCTAAGTCATCGCGCCAAGTGTGTCAAGTTAGAGTAGAAGGCTTGTATCAATTCATTTTTGCTTGACTGTAATAATAAGCCTTAAGTGCTTTTGTGCAGTTAAATACTAACTACAGTACTAAGCGTGATCCATATTTTTTTCCAATTCGCAAGCATAAAGAGGATGGTGGTTGTTAGTCCGTGAAGAAACTACTGTATAGTAGTAGTGTTTGCATAACTGCATAAAACATGAAGTCGGAAGTCCGAACTTTGGTTGATTGAGTTCATTACTCAGAAATTGGTGAACCATACACCTAGTTCTTGAAAGATTTAATGCACAGACTACTGTGCATCTTCTGGCAAGTTCGTATTTCTGCTTGGAGGTAAAATAGTAGTCTAATATGGTCTACCTGCAATTCAGTAGAAGTCAAGCCTGTGCACGGAATTGTTAATGACATGCATAAATAATACATTTAGAAACAGTGCAGTATGCAAAGAATGTGACTGCTTAGGAATGGGAATACAAGGATTAAATAGAAGTGGATATGAAAGTGATGGAACACTTAATCTCCACAAATTCCCCTCTTTTTCTGTACCTAAACTTGAAAGTCTCCTTAATTTGTTTTTCGTCATTTATGTAAGTCCTCGGATTACTTTGTGCTTCCTACATATACGCTCATGGTTTTTCTTTGAGTGATAACCTTTGAAGAAAATTAGATTTAGCTAAACTTGTCTTTCATCACTTTTACTAAAATAGAGCCTCAGTGGGTTTGTGTCGACTTTTTTTAATTAAAACGCTGACGGATGTTGATGAAAGTAGTGTCAAACAGTTTGAATTCGTGTCCTTAATACCACTGTGGAAATGTTAAATATATGTTGAAATTTGGGTAGAGTGTCGGAAAAGGAGGAAGTTTCTGCCATGTGTTGAAACTTGAGAAGTGGGAGGGTGAAGGAAAGGGGGAACTGGGGATGGAATAAGGGGAGCTGGGAACGGGAAAAGGAGGAACTGAGGGTGGGGGAACTGTGGGAGGGTATTGATATTTTTAAAGCCCGGTTGAAGGCCACTTCGGGCCCATATTAGGCACAAGGTAAGTTGCAGTGCATAGATATTTTTAACAAAAGGAGGAACTGGGGGAAGGAGGACCTTGCGAAGAGAAAACCGGGAAAGGGCTAACTGAGACCGGGTATAATGGAAACTGCAAAATGGGAAGGGGAAGCTGTGGAAGTTTAAGTTGTGAGGGAAGGGGGCTGTTGAAGGGGGAAAGGGAAAACCAGGGAAGAGGAAACTGGGGAAGGGCTAACTGTGGCCAGGTATAGAGGGTAACTGGGGAGAGGGAAAGGGGCAGCCGTAGAGGCTGTAGTGGTAAAGGAAGGGGAAACCAGGGAAGGGTATAGGGGGAACTTGGGGAGGGTGTAGTGGTGAAGGAAGGGTACTGGAAAACTTGAGAAAGGGGAACGGGAAACTGGGGAAGGGTATAGGGGGGAACTGGGGAGGGTGTAGTGGTGAAAGAAAGGGATTCGGAGTAACGTGGTAGAGGAATTTGGAACAGGGGCGGGGGTTTATTACAATATTTAGGAAGCTGGCGAGCTTTCCTTGAGGTCTACTCCCTCATAAAATTAGCAACGTTCACGTGATTCAGCTTTCTCTTTGACTCTTCATTTCCGTCATCATCATTATTCTGTAGTTTAACTAGTTAAGGCATGAAGGCCTACAACAACCCAGGATGAGGCCGAACTCAGATTCCGCAGACAACGTTTACTACTTTTCAAAATGTTACTAAAAAGTTTCTAAATTATGAGGGCGGTAAAAACGAAGGCAGTAATGAACGACAACATACACGAAAACAAACAGAACTACATTTTATGTCTATCCTGATCCGGCGGAATATTTATCCGCATCTATCGTTACGAGTGAGAGGAATAGAACTTTTGAGAGAAAGTTTACTTTCCTTCATCAATATCAACCGTATACCAAGTAAAAGTTTTCAAAGAGCAGATCAAAATTTAGTATAAATAAGGAGAAGCAGAAGCGCAGTAGAGAACCTGTAGCGCTTTGGTTTCTTGGTTATTGCAACGCTGCATTGTACTCCATAAATGAAAAAAGACATGTCGTTTGCTGTTTAGCTAGCCTTTTACATGCCATCGTTCTCCCATTCGTATACGATCTCAATTAGGCTTTCACTTCAAAAGCAGAGGAATTGCGCATTCATCGTAGTACGAGTGTATCATCAAAATTAAAAAAAAATTCAAAAAATCATGTAAAATTCAAAAGCTCACTGGTTTATACAAACAAGAACAAAGGGAACAAAGGAAAACTATGCATAATATATAATATATTTTATATGATAGACAGAAGAGTATGTATGAAAGTTTTTCCAAATCCTAATATTCAATATTCAAGCCTGACGACGAAGTCAGAACCCTTTAAGCCCAAGGTTCGATCAGGAAGGTTTTGTATACAATAAATTACAATACATAGAATAAATAAGATGCGGTCATATTAATATTACAGATCTTACAGACCTTTAGGCATAATTCCTATACATTTTGTATTTACATTGTTGGCCATTATGCGCTGAATAGATCAAGCTCAATCAAACTCAAATATTAATATTACAGAGGCTGTTGGATGGTCTCAGGTTTCTACGCTAATTATAATAGCTGTAGACAATTCTTCTCTCAAAGATTATTAGCGATGTTGCAGGCAAAGTTTCGAGCGATACAGATATTATAATCTAGGTCTGTCTTCTCTCATCTACATCTCTTTAAAATACAACACTACATATATATCAACCGATAACCGATGTTTTCAAGGGCTATCGAATCCCATTTCCAGGCTTAATCCCTTCATTTCGGCTACTTAAGCTTGTTATGCTAAAGTTTTGATTTTGCACAAATTGTACGATGCTTTAGAACCTTTAAACGATTTCACAGTAGTCTACTACACACATGAGAACATTCGCACCTCTTATGTACGTTCCTAATGTTATCATATCTTGTTTGATTTGATACATAAATATACTGACTAACGTGTTTACAACACAACCCTTGCATGACCAGAGTAACACTGAGGTGAGCTTGTCAATTATATCTCCTCCTGAGAAGAGAAAGCAAGGATAGTTCTCACGTTGATTTCATAATCAAAATCAGAAATAAGTCGATTCCATAACCAACAAACTACAGAGAGAATCTGTGGTTTTCAAAACTGACGACAATTCTAGATTATTTGTTGTACTGAATTCTCATCGCTTGCTGGTTTATAAGAGCACGCGATGACATGAAATTAATTGATTTCACCAACATTGCACGTCATGGTCGAAGATGTGGAAATGTAAATAATTAAAGTTAGTTTGTGTATTCGCCCTTATCCTCGTATCGTAGTTGGTTTAATGTTTATACGAACAGGATCAAGCTCCATTACTACCTTGCAGTCTTCTTTACCAGACCAGATACAGAACAGAGATTGCTTACTGCCAGCACAAATGGACGGATACCTCGGTTCTGGTAGTCCTGCAAAAAACTCCTTCTGGTACGTTATAATCTCAGACTGAAGTGAAGAAGGACGACTCGGCCTTTCAGAAAGCAGTTCTTGAGTATACATTAACATTAATTTAGTTTTCAGCTTCTCCACACTGCACTAGTATGTACAACATGTGTATTCATGTTTAGTATTTTTTTACAATGTGGAGGGGGGATGATGCGGGAAGCAATATTTACCTGCTCTCCGTCAGGTCGTATAATGCAGATAAACTGACGTAGTATGTATTTGGAAAGTTCTTTGCACTAATAGATGATCATTAATCATTCTTGAGAGCCTTATAAGAGCTGGAAAGAGTCCATATTTCCTAGTTTATTCTGGTTAAACGTTTCGATCAATGAATCTAGGTGTAGGGAGAATGGTTTAAACTAAAGTCAAGTTTTTTCAAGATGAATGAATTCACTCGTACGTGAAATTCTTACCATACCATTTCATTTCGTCCCTAGGACAGTAGTACTTTCTCCAGAGGCATCTGAAGTAGCTGCACCTCACGGGGAGAGGGAGGAGGTACTTAAGACTGGATTAGGATGTTGATGTGTATTTTTAACAATATTTTAAATTTTTGTATTAGAATGGATGATATAAATTGGATGTCAATTTGAACTGCACTGTAGTGACGTCCCATGATTATAATTATCTCCTTTGCAACTTAAACTAAAGTTTCATTAAATCGTCACTCACTGTACTGTTGAAGCATTTAAACATTATCCCAGTTTTAAAACAGCCACCAGCAAACACGGTTCTATGAAATGCTAAACACATTAAGTGGTGCATTAACAATCGTTTAATTGTGTTACGAATGCTTCGTCTGGAAATTTGGCACCCGTTCAGTTTGGCTAAAGTCAGAATGGCTAATGAAGTTAAAACTGACTATTTTTTTATTTTAAGTCATAAAGCCTATCTTTATTTATAAAACGTCCAATTGGTTAAATATTTCTTCTTGTTTGAGCGACTGGTATCTGCCACCGCTTAATGCTAATTATGAGAACTTACTTTAATTTATTCATCCAAACTGGTATTTATTTTTAGTCCATGTCAAACCTTTAGACCTTCAACATAACGTTGAATGCTAAAGTACCAAAGGTACTTCGGCTGGCTTATTCTGGATGATACACTTAGGATATTTCTTAGTACAAAAATCAATTCTATATGCTATGTTAAAGGATGTTGAAAATACTACTGCTACCTTCCACTTTCCACGTTTGAATAGCAAGATGGCGGATACGATTCCGGCTAACACCGATTTCCAAAGTTTTTAGGTAGTAATAAAGTGAAATGAAATATTGTTATTTTTGGAAAACTAGCCAGTTTAACTTTTTCTAATTTCATTATCATTCTGCAAAAATTAGCCAACATTTTAATTAGATACTTTAACTTACCTATATATTTTTAGTCACTTTGGATTAAGCAAATTGACTGTGAATCATAAATTTCACAAGCTCGTTACGAGGAACACGTTTAAATAGGTTTAAAGTAGTTAATTTATTACTTTTCCTCAAAGTATTGAGGCGAACGTAATCAATTCAATGTACGGATATTCTATTAGCATATTTAATTAATCTATTGTATTGGCTCTGGGCCACACCCTCTCGCTATTGAGGGTATAGTACTGGAGTTCCGTTTCAATTTTCACTGTAAATCAAACCCGTCTTAAACCTTTTCATGCATTCCCTTCATCCATATCCAGAAGGACAATATCCATCCAAATCCAATTACAAAGACCCTTTCTTGTCGCCACTACAATATATACAGGCTCGATCAAAAACAACTGCCCAAAGTCTAAGCTTTTAGTCTGAACCGAAATCACGCCAGAAAAACGAGAAAGTTGCGACCGATAGCACTGCATTTTCTTTGATGTTCACAATGCGTTGATTGTAAGGCATGGAAAGTGACCAAGCTCATTTTGGTATAAACCCCAATCACAAGAACTCTCGTCAGATCAGTTCAGTTTTTGGCTAGCAAGCCTTAAGTAAAGAGAACCCCTTACTTGAATGGAATTCTGCGTTTCGTATAGATGATATTCAATCGCTTAGCGGCTACCTGCATATTGTTTTTATCTTATAACTTTCTACTACCAATATTCATTTCTGATTTGTTTTTCAATATATTGTGATAAACCTGTTATCAAGTATGGTTCGTTTTAGTGGATAGATATTTGCTAATTTGTTTTGTTCTTAGTAGGAGATAAATGTTTCAAGAAGTATTTTGCGGTATATAGGAGCTAGACTCGTAGTATCTGAATCTGAGGTTTATGCTGTAAGTTTTCTAATTAGTACACATGTTTATAGTAATAAGAATGGAGCAAGCTAAAAGTTCAGATTAAATCAATTCGTTTACTATTCTGAGGGCAAGAAGAAAGCAAACTTTCAATTTGTTTGTTTAGTTTTATCTCGAAAAGGATTTCTTGTCTCGCAACTCAAGAGATTGACTGACAGCATATTGCTCGCACCTATACTTCTTAAAAGAATATACTTGAAAGTTCAAAGATAAATTGATAAAGTTGGCCAAGATAGAATTAAATTTGATGTGAAAGAAATGGAACATGATTTAGAGAATTTTTCTTCCTTCCCTTCTCCCAACAATGTTTCATCTGACAACACTGATAGCTTCACACCAGAGAGGTGAGTGAACAACCGGCTCGATTTTTTATTATTATTAGACAATCAATGAGATAAGCCTGTAGCTATCATTTTATTTTAGTGTCATTTAGTTATTTTCTGAAAGTAACGTAAAGTGGGATATATTGTCGGGTATAGTATTGATGAAATTATTGGTAGGATGAAATTGGAGTTTCCTTTTATTTTATTACTAGCCAAAGGCCCGAGTTTTATACACGGGTTCTAGTAAAAGATGATCATAAAACTTTTTAAAACCTCAAAAAATTTCAAAAAACAAAAAAATTTCAAAAACCAAAAAAGTTTTAAAAAACCGGAATGCAAGAAAAAGTAGCTTACCACAATTTTCATTGTTAAATATCGGTTACAAACGGTTTAAAAACGGACTAATGTCTAAGGACAACAGTCCAACCTCCAACACCAAGATGAGCAATATAGTTCAACGTACTGATTAATTTAAATATTTTTT
>JAQFZX010000252.1:0-74138 GCA_034682405.1 Hydroisotoma schaefferi
GTCAAAGAAACGGATGGATTGGAGGAGTTATCCGCAGCTGAAACTATAGAGCAAATGGTAATTGTCAAAGAAACGGACGGATTGAAGGAGTTACCAGCAGCTGAAACTATAGAGCGAATGGTCTCCGAAGAAAAGGATCAAGCTGTGGAAGATTCCAATCTCTCCATTGGAGATAAGGATAAAGTAATCGTCAAAGAAATCGATGAATTGAAGAAGGAGTTACCCGCAGCTGAAACTATTGAGCAAATGGTAATTGTCAAAGAACTGGACGGATTGAAGGAGTTACCAGCAGCTGAAACCATAGAGCAAATAGTAGTTGTCAAAGAAATGGACGGATTGAAGGAGTTACCCGCAGCTGAAACTATAGAGCGAATGGTCTCCGAAGAAAAGGATCAAGCTGTGGAAGATTCCAATCTCTTCGTTGGAGATAAGGATAAAGTAATCGTCAAAGAAACCGATGAATTGAAGAAGGAATTACCCGCAGCTGAAACTATAGAGCGAATGGTCTCCGAAGAAAAGGATCAAGCTGTGGAAGATTCCAATCTCTTCGTTGGAGATAAGGATAAAGTAATCGTCAAAGAAACCGATGAATTGAAGAAGGAATTACCCGCAGCTAAAACTGTAGAGCGAATGGTCTCCGAAGAAAAGGATCAAGCTGTGGAAGATTCCAATCTCTTCGTTGGAGATAATGATAAAGTAATCGTCAAAGAAACCGATGAATTGAAGAAGGAATTACCCGCAGCTAAAACTATAGAGCGATTGGTCTCCGAAGAAAAGGATCAAGCTATGGAAGATTCCAATCTCTCCGTTGGAGATAAGGATAAAGTAATCGTCAAAAAAATTGATGAATTGAAAAAGGAGTTACTCGCATCCAAAACGATAGAGCGATTGGTCTCCGAAAGAAAGGCTCAAGCTATGGAAGATTCCAATCTCTCCGTTGGAGATAAGGATAAAGTAATCGTCAAAGAAATCGATGAATTGAAGAAGGAGTTACTCGCAGCTAAAACTATTGAGCGAATGGTCTCCGAAGAAAAGGATCAAGCTGTGGAAGATTTACGAAATGTGGAAAACGCCTTTTCCGATTTGCACAGGTAAGTTCAACACATGCACACGCAAGTTCAGTTGTTTTTAAACTTTAAGGGTTAGTATAGATCTAGCGTATAAATAAAAATGGTCAAATCTCAACAGGAAGTACGAGCGTGCCAAACGAACTCTAGAAAACTTCAAACGGAATGAGAATATACTAAAGCAACGAGATCAGGAGTTGGTGAAGACTATTTTGTTCAGAGATCAAACAATCGAAAAGCTAAAACAAGAGTCTCAGGCAGCTTTGGAAAGGTGAGTTACCATTAAACAAAAACTGCGTTATAGTTTTCGTGATTGAAGTTTATTATAATTTTGTGTGTCTTATCTTATTAGTATGCACGCGGATTACGAAAACAGAATTCAGAACAGCGAAATGGAGAACCTTAAAACACGTGCCTTGCTGAGAAAGACTGAAATGAAGGTGAACACATTGGATATCGACCTAGAGCAGAAGCAGAAACAAATCTCGGAACTGAATGCCTTGTGCGATGAATTAATCAACCATCAAGTCAGAAGATAGTATAGTTATCATTCAACGCCTCGTCAGTATAAATTGTAATATTACCGCCGTATTATCCTAGCATGCAGACGCTTTCTTCGTAATTTTTGAAACAACTAAATCACAGTATGAACTACTTAACGATGCCAATTGTCACAATCCTTATCCTATTAGTATAATATCAGTCTCTAGTTATTGTAACGGTAAACCGACAAACAAATAATGTCACTCTTTTGTACCAAACAACAAATTCTTGTACTTTTATCCTCTCTGTCTCTACCCTGTGGTAGCCTTTTTATACGCCTTTTCTAATGTCAGAGAAGTAAAATTATTACCAGTGTGTCTTCAAAGTTAATCATTGTACTTTTTTGTTTTACTTGTTGCATTCCATTCCCTTCCCTTCCACGCATTAATTGAGTTCAAGATATATAAAGCGTACAAATCCTTACTTGGATTTACAAATCCCATCTATACCAAATCTCAATTTCCTTGCGTTTCTCATAACACACTCATCAAATGCCTGCAAAGGTTTCAAAAATGCAGTAGTACGCTTAATCCTTCTTAATCAAGGAAACTCCTAACCATTCGACTTCTATATAGTATAATCTAACAGATTTAGTAACGATCCAGTCATCAAAATGTAAATGCCATGCCAAATACCATCTAAATCTCTACCAAATACCAATCAACTTCGAGGCGGGTAACATACATTGTATACAAGAAGTGTCCGTCCGTCCGTCCGTCCGTCTAAAAACCCTCGTATTTTTTTCGGGGCCTCAAAACATGCAGCCACCTAAACCGGTCTTATCATTGGGTCAACTTTAATGAAGTATAAGGAGCTCCTTCCTACTGTTGGTAACGTTTAAAATTGTACTTATCTCAAAATGCTTATCTAATTTGTTCAGAATTGTTAATAACATGAAATATTAATTGAAATAAACAACTTTTTTCAGAATCATGCCGTCCCTGAACCTCCCTCGCGTAAATCTAATAAGACTGGGTCGACTGGGCTACACCAAGGCGTACCAGATTCAGCAGCAGTTTCAATCCAAAGCGTTGGAAGGGTCTGCAGATCATCATACAATGCTTATCGTAGAACATGACCCAGGTAACTTGATGCTTATCTTGTTATGACTTGCCTAATTGACGTTGGGGTCAATAGGTCACCTCTCTAGCTTAGCTTAGGGTCGTGGTCAGTAAGAAAAGGGTGTAAATGCTTGAAAGACAAGCCTTAAAAATAATATTGTTAATTATATACGTGTGCTTTTGTTGAAGTTTACACATTAGGACTACGGGAGAAGATAAGCGCAGAAGAACAGGCAAGATTGGAAGGAACTGGTGCAGAAATAGTTGAAACAAATCGAGGCGGTCTGACCACTTTCCATGGACCGGGACAACTAGTCGTATATCCTATTTTAAACCTTCAAAAGTTCCACAAGATGACTTTAAAGTCGTACGTCGCAGCGTTGGAAAACGTAGCAGTGAATACCTGCAGGATGCTCGGAGTTCCTGCCGTTCTCAACACGGAGAGTGTTTCACATACCGGAGCTTGGGCAAATGGAAATAAAATATGCGCTGTAGGTTAGTACTTTCGATAACCACTCTCCTTGTACTTTACCATCTTTGATTTTAATCGCCTTTATAAATTTGAGCTTATCAAGGTTAAGCTCGGTTTTTAATTATGTATTTCTTCCTGTTCTTAGGTGTCCATTGTAAGCGACATGTAACCACGCACGGGCTGGCTTTAAATTGTAATGTGGATCTCTCATGGTTCGGGAATATTGTTCCTTGTGGAATTCGTGACAAAGGCGTTACATCTTTGACTGCCGAGTTAGGCCAAAATTGTTCAATCCATGATGCTTTAGACCAGTTCGTTTATTCTTTTGAGTCTTCGTTTAAATGCAAAATTGAAGACTGTTCTAATCAAAGGGATTACCAGCAACAAGGTCCCATATTATAGCAGTTGGCACCTTCTGCTTTGTATTTTTCAAGAATTGATATTCAAACTAGTCGAATTTAATCTGATATAATGAATAAAAATATCTTAGCTCGTTAGACATGCGACAGATTTTTATTACGGCACTTTTGGCTATTACTTCCGTGGGACATTTTGCGAATCGGACTTTTGTACATTTCGATTACAGGGTTGTAAAAAACTATAAACTAGGATTAATTTGTGGCAAGGTTTCGATTCGAATATTATCGCAGCCGTCTAAACGATTGACACGATTTGATATTACTAAACTACATTATTACTATTACAGGGTTTCGATTCGACTAGTAACTAAATAGTTTCTTCCTCAAGAATGTAGATTTTAATTAGTTAATTAGTTGATCGGACAAATGACAGCAGATTGATTAAGTACATGCTTACAAAATCTGTACAAGATTTTATGAAGTGAAATGCCTAATTTACAAGATTATAATTTTTGGTACATTTGGGGAATGTATTTACAGGTAATTTAGGGACTTTTAGAAAAGATGTAGAATTTAGTCTTCCAAACAGTTTTACGAAAGTTCGAAGCCGGCTTGTGCATTAATTGCATATAATAACTTTTCTCGCATTGTAATGGCGGTGTCGAACTCTGGTAGTTTTAATAAATTCATGCAGGTTGCCGCTAGAAGAAAATCATTCCAATTAAATTTAACAGATTATAGTAAATAAATCGTTTGAGCGAATAGTTTGCCAATTAGAAAAAAATTACATACCAGTAGGCAGTCGGTCCACCTTCCCTGCGCTCTGAATCCCAAATTTCGGAACTAAATCTTTGAATCCTAACAACGGCGGCCTTGAGCAAGAGGTGACAAACTTTAGAAGCTTTCTTAAGTGCCTCTCATCGAAGTCTCTCACAACCTAATTTCCACATAGAATAGGTCAGATTAATAGTTAGGAGTTTGAGGAATTAAATACTTTGAAAATAAACGGAAATAGTTACCAGCCAAAATATTTGAATCGTTTCATGATTATCAGTGAAACCCGGCCCGTAATTTGTATTAGCTCTCCAATCGTCAACGTCAATGGGTCTATCCGACCCTGAGATCAAGGTTTCTAGTTCCTTCCAAGAAAACATTCTTAGACTAGGCACTACATCAAGCATCCCAAGTCGAAAGCTCCTGCACTCCTCCTCCATCTCTCTAAAATACAACTTAAAGTTATAAATAGCTCACTTAAAAGAAAATAAAATCCACAATTACATAAAGAACTTCGAACTTATTAATCTTGTAGTCTGCGACGAGATGGATGTACTCGATCACGTTGTCTTCATCAACCGGTATATCACGCCCATTCTTCTTGAGTTCAACTACCTTCGTTTCGCCCAATTCTTCAAGTGTAATAGTAAAATCCAAACCTATTGAAAAAATGTTTGTAGGACTGCTGTAATACTATAATTAATGCGCTTCATTCTTTGAGATTTAACGCTTACCTAGGGAATTCAAATCTTCTGTAAAGGTTTTTAAAGCCAGTAAGTTTTTGTGCAGTCCTGGATCAAGGGTTGCTAGGAAATCTACTGCAGATGATACTTTTCCCTCGATACAAGTCTGAATGAAGAAAGCTGCCATCGGTAGTTCTAAAAGAGTTTGTTCGTACAATGCTTTGCCAACGAGTCTTCCAATCACAAAGAAATGTTTATAGAAGTTGTCCAACAGTTTTTTCGCAACTGGGTTAGGATAAATCCGATTTTGAGAGTCAAATCGAAATAATCCACGGTTTGGATCGACAGCTGCTTTTGTTGATTCTGTCAAAAACTCTCGCAAAAGTCCCCCTCCATCAATACCAGCCTCCATCACTCCAACCTTGTTTACCAGAGAAATACGAATGTGTCTTCTGATATCTTGAACTATCAAAAAACATATTCAGCTAAATTAAATAATGACATGAAATGATATGAAATATAGACCACGCTATTTTATAATTATTTTACCATTTTCTGGAGAAAGCTTTTCAAATGCATCCTCATAAATATAATTTCTCCGGATCTGAATATCTTCCCGGTGACCCATCATGTTCGGCTCCCTGATTTCTTTGTCCATATCTAGTAGTCGATTCCAAGCTTTAACTCGATCATGAAATGAAAGGGCAAAGGGAAATTCGGCAAAAATTCGAAGTAACATAGTATCCATTGGTGGCAGATCTGGGTTGGACTGGTTGGTTATGTATGAGAACTGCAGACTGTGCGTTTCTACTGGACAGATTTTACTAAGCGTAGGAGAAATAAATATTTCTTCTGGAAAAATACTCATTCGGATGTTGCGATCATGAAGCGCCATCAAAGTTGTCGCTACCACCTTAGATTGGAAAACCTTATAAATACTGGACTTTTTCAACTTTCATGATTCTAATTCATTTTTCATACCTAAATTTATTTACCTTTGAAGCAGTAATTGCACCTGAATCCGACACGTCAGAGTTTGACAGAACACTATCACTAAAATTTTCCCTCAAGGTTACAATAATTCTCTCCAACTCTTCATTCTTTATAGGAATTCCAGAAAAAAATTCAGCATCATGAAGAGTTTTCAGCAAGTGACCAAAAAACCAACAAAAAGTTAGTATGTCATCGTTTGCCAACGGTTTTGTGGACATGAACTACAAACCCAAATTTCAAATTAATATAACCTGCCCGCTTCAGATGTATTTTAAAATATTTTTACGTATTAAACTTACATGGACACACAAGGATCTCATGAAATCTCGTTTATAGCACAATACTGGAAGAAACGTAAAATCAAGCGATGCCAATTTTGGCTCAAGTCGGATTAGGCAACTGATCACAGGATGCATAAGTGACCACCGTTCTATATGAAAAGGTGTCAACCACGAAGACAGTTGAATGGTGTTTAAGACTCCTTTTAAAAGCTTGTACAGCTGAAAAAAAGTAGATTTTGGTATTAGTTTCCTGATTTAGCATACCTTTGTACTAAATCGTTAAGAGCTTCTTACCACACTGCTCTCTTGAAAGTAAACATTGTCAATCACTGGAGTTTCGTTTTCATCAACATCCATTTCCTCTTCAAAATCTCTGATATGCCGGGTGAGACCACTGGTTGAAAATGAAGGCGCAGATCTGCAAGGTTAATAAAATAGACCATGAGTTATAATTCTAAACAGTAAGTAACGCGTATATCTATAAAACAGAATAAAACCGCTAACCGTGGGTCGATCGATGGTAATAGTAAATTGATGGCTCTAAATAGCGAGTTGACATTAATATCTGTACTAATATGCTGGACAAGGGTTAAGGTGACGTAGAAGATCTGGCGGACAGCGGATGAATTATTAGCATGCTGAGCACAAAACCTTGGAAGGGCAGCGCACCACTCTGGCCACGAAATATCTCTAGCTAGTCTTGGGATAATGTAGAAAGCCGCAATCCCTGAATTATTCAGTGGCATACTGTTTTCAGCAAACGATTCAATAAATTTTGAATAAATGAGCTCTAGAGCACTATTGGCATCGTATGTGTTCTTCTTAACCGATACGGAAATCAGTCTTTCTCCCAAATTAAAATAAGACCTTAAGCAAATTACTCGCGTGTAAACTTTAAGAAAGTCTAAACTTTGTGTAATTCTATTGACTTCCGATTCACTTGTCATGCGAGGTATTCTTTTCTCCAACATTCGCCTATACTGCTGAAAGAAGTTTGCTCGTTGCACCAGGTACAGCCAGACACTTGTCACTATTCCGACTGTCGTATCACTAAAACCTTCCGTCCTATCTTTTTCATATAGTTCGGGATCAGTAAAGGTCTAAAAATTAAACAGAGAAGCATAAAGTCAGTTAAAATGTTATAACTTTAACCAAAAATATCACACTCTTTACAACTCTTTACCTCCAAAAGTCTGATAAACACAGCAGGCTGAACCCCATCAAGGTTAAGGCAGAGGAGACATTTTTCTAGGATCTTTTTAACCTCCAAAACCCCCATAGTATCAGACTTCATCCACTCCACAACTGGTTGTTTCCTTATTAAAATCTGCTTGCCAAGGCCCAGGAAACCTGCAATGTCAACCTCTTGAGTCGCTCCATACCCGAAAAAAGAGTTTAGCAAGAGGATTTGTCGAGTGAAATCCTTGTCACTTAAAGAGCTCTGGCTTAACTTGCTGTTAAACTCATTTCTCCACAATTTATGCATTCTTTTCCTGTCCAAACAACCTCTAAAATATCCCTGAAGCCGTAAAATCGCCGCAGCTACAGCTCTTTCTCTCTATAAATCCAGAAACAAAATAACATTCAACTCTAGCTCCAATTCCCTTGTTTACTTTACAACTTTGAAATAAATAATAAATAACCCAACCTCCCGTCGTTGTCTTTCAGCTTGAGCCTTTTGTAAAACCGCATCCTTTTGTTCCGATACACGAGAATTCCCACCCAACCTTTGGACCGGCCTCCGTCGAAACTCCCCTTCAAACAGATATTGTGACATCTTTACCACCCCAATTACCGTCTCTAATAAATCAAAAATACTACATTTAAAATTTAAATCGCTCAATCCATCCTTCCTTACTTCCAATAAAATAATTCCCAAACAAATCCCACTTACCAACCCCTTGTAAACCACCAATTTATAAAACACTTCTTCGTTTTTAATTAAATTACTAAAACTATCCTCTACTTTTTTACAACGATTTCAAGTAAATTACTGCATAGAATGACAATTACAGGATTTTAAAAATACAAAACAAAACTCCATCCTTCCTAATCCTAGATGAACATTGTGATAGGGTTGGATCGGAAGGGTTAGCCAGTACAAAACTTTTTCCAGTTTCTAAAAATTCAATATTTCCTGACTTTTATACTAAATAACGACGGATTTCGCACGTTTCCAATCGACAACTTGTTAATTTTGGACCGGTTTCCTGACAACTATACTGAATAACTGAGGATATTTTTTGAAAAATGAATAATAATGACAATCCACTTTTTTGTTGACGTCCGTTCTTAAAAATAAATCTGAGAATTACTTGCAAACTTTAGCAAGTTTAAACTCTCCTCGCTTTTTCCCCGTTTCTTGACTTTTGGATATTTTCTCATTTCCCCTGGAAAAAAAATACTTCTGAAAAAAAAACCACCATTCCTCTGCCGCGTCATAGGCGCAACCAAGGGGGGTACCAGGGTACTTTGTACCCCTTAGAATGTACCCCCCTGGAATTCTCTGTAGGCCCTAGATTTGACATGTTATGGAGGTCCCGTCCAGCCCCGCTTTGCTGCACCCCTTCGAATCTTTTAATGCTATTTGTACCCCCTGGTACCCCCTCGTATCGTGGTTGCGCCTATATAGGGCATCCGTGACTATAGGCCCAACCACGAGGGGGTATCCATAAAGGGGTTTTAATAGCGTTAAAGGATAGGGAGTGGGCCGAGCCTGCTCTTAACATGTAAAGGATATGGCCTTTCGGAAATTCTAGGGGGTGGTAAACTGTATGTACCCTACACTGGTACCCCACTATGGTTGAGCCAATGTCCGTGACCGCGACCAAATGATGGTATGACAAGATTACAACTCTGCGAAAGGTAATTTACGATATGATAATGATGATGATGAGAATGTGTGCAACTGACCTGACGGCATTACTAAATGACCTGAAAAAAGGTCACAGAAAGGTTCAGATATTTATCCTGGATCTGGATTCCCTGGGCAAACATCTAGGGAGATTGTGTGGATTTAAGGCAAAAACCTGGAGGAAGGATGATTCAATTCGTCAGATATGACTTTAAAAAAGAAAGAATTTTAAATTATTTTTTAGTTATTGACTTGTCTATTCATTTCATAATTTTTTTACATTCATTTTTTATCACTATCCAGTTCTTTTTACTAAGTTAAAGCACGAGCTATTAAAGGCGAGCATGATAAGATGAATGAAGATTGATCATTCATCTTCTCATGATCATGGAGTGGGTACAAAAACATTAAAGGATAGGGATGGGTTTGGGTGGGCGGAGACTGCTTTACATGTAAAGGATAGGGCATTTCTAAAATTCTAGTGGGTACATGAAGAAACCAGTGGGTACAATGTACCCTTCTTGTACCCACATGAATTTCTGAGAAACTATAAATCAATTCTGCATAAACATTTAATTCATTCATTCATACAAAATACCTAGTCATGTTTCCCCTTCGAGGTTTCCAATCCAAATCCAATCCATACTACAACTACACACATACCGGCCGGTTTCTCTCATTCAGCTGCACAAAATCAGAATCAGACCATATTTCAATGAAATTAACCTTATCTTGGGATTGATAAGGTGGGAGAGGTTGGGTCCAAACATTCCTTCCTGTCATAACTGGATCCGGCTATAAAGCTAAAAGGTGAATCATGCAACGTAGGATAATACATTTAAGGAAGCATAAATCTATAGGATTTATTTAACTGACTTTCATGATTTACATAATAATAAATATGCATATTTTGAGTAGCTAGGTTCTAGTTCTTCTAGTTCTATTCATACGGATAGATTTTGAGCAAAATACCAGAGGTTGATTGCATTTTTATTATCTAAAAATACAAATTTTAACCGTGTAAAAACAGCAAACTAAAGCCTGAATTTTTAAAAAATAAAATAAAATAAAAAACCGCACATATGCACGATTACCGTATTTCCCGTTTTAATTCCCCTGGCCCTGGTGCTTTATTTTTTGGTAGGGAAATTATAAATTCTATTAAAGATATGGTAAAGATAGGACTTTTAACGTGGAAAGAAAGGGGGTAATTATTCCGGGGGAGGAATTAAAACGGGGAAATACGGTCGGTATATAATCATAACCGTATTTCCCGTTTTAATTCCTCCCTCGGAATAATTCCCCCTTCAGTTTAATTCCCCTCTTCCTTTCCATATTAAAAGTCCTATCTTTTATCCTCCTATGTAGTAATAGAATTTCTAATTTTCCCTTTGAGTTGGAAGTAGTAAAGCCCCAGGGGAATTAAAACGGGAAATACGGTAATTTACTATTGCATCTCTGCTGCATCCGAAGATGATTTAGGATGATTTGATGATGATGGTGGTGGTGGGATAGGAAAGATGAGAGTTTAGTAACCAAGTTCAAGGTCACACTTGCCCTTTTTATGCCCATTTCTTGACAGAATCCGACCAGTTGACCACTCAACGTCCAACTTTACTTACTGGTGGACAGGCCAATTATTTATTTCATTTAATTAATTTGATAAGCACGCTTATCTTCTTGTTTACATTTCGGTAAGGGACGGACTGACGCTTTTACCAGCTTTCTTGTGTAAGATTTTTGTATTTTAGTCAACTTTTTTTAAAGGGTAATCTTGCTTATTTTTACATGGGATTTTGGAATTTTTTTTCTCTGATGAACATGAAGGCAAAGTAGATATAAGGAACTAAACTGAGGGGAAAGTATGGATAGTTAAGGATTAACCGAAATATGGCATTTATTTGTCATTTTGTGGGAATAGTTATCTAAAAAGGGATAAATAAAATGATAACTTCGTAAAATATTAACCAACAAATTCATAGTCTTTGAATATAAATAGTTTATTTAAGTTGGGATAAAGCAAGTCTTTATTTTGTCATGTTTCTGCAGATTTTGTCTACAGAGGCAATAATTAAATTACGCCCATTTTCGCATATTCACTCCTGTTTTAAGTTCCGTTCATGAGTAGTGTGTATTTCCGGAAAATAGTTCCCCGGGGGAGTTAATTTTCAAAGCAAAAATTGAAAAAACTTTTAACATGGGGAAGATAGGGCGAGTTTTAATTTTTAATATGGAAAGGATAGGGGATTTTTACGAGGGGGAGTAATTTCCGGAAATACAAATAGGGTTTGAATATCCACTTGTTTGAAATAATAATGGTTTTTTTAAAACCCGAACCCTAAATCTTCACTTGTATGCCGCCCTCGTTAATTATCCCGCACGCCTACCCCAGGAAAAGGGCTATCTCTCCCATCGCTTCAAAATTTTTTGCATATATAAGCCGCGGCATATGGGCGAGGATTTAGGGGAATGTAAAAACCCTGGATTTTGTTACTTACTGTTGACCGTGTTTTACTCGAGCCTAAAGGTTATGCTTTTAAACTAGAACGAACGGTTTGTGAGCTAATTGAGTGAAATACTCAATAGATTTTCAATAGTCATGCAAAAATAGCATTTGCAAAAATCCAAAGGTTAGACAGACCTAGAGATAATTGAAACTGATATGTCAGCGGACACTGATATAAAAACGAGGAAACGAATCATATTTTTTAATTGTTCTTCTATCATTCTGCTTATGGCATTCCAAAATTAGTATAATTTTTTCTTAGAATGGATGCACGCTCTGATTAAATGCTAACAAGCCTTTTTATTTTTCTGTATGTTCAAAACATGTTTATTTTAATACATTCTGAAGAATGGGTCAGATAGAGCAGTGAGTGAATTGAGAGATCGGCTCTGGTGGACTGGATTTGCTTGATTTGTAGATAATATTTAATTTCATAAACTAAGATGAACTGAATGTGTTTGGGTTATCCGTCTTATTTTTGTTTGGCCCCTTTTTGTTCCATTATAGAGTCTGATTTGCGTTTATCTTTGACCCAGTTGAATGTCAAGTGCAGGAGATTTTTTACATATGACCGTAGAAGTTTTTAACACAACGGGACATAATTTCATACTTCCTTCTTCTTGAAATATTATTTGTAGGGTTTTGGCCCTTAAAAGGACTAGCCCTGCAGTTTGTGAAACGATTATTTCGGTTCTGTCTGAAAGTCAGTTATGATTGTGTTGGGGCTGGGGGAAGCTGTAACGTTAACTAGGTAATATTCAAGCTTATTCTGCTTGATAAGATTAGTGAAGTAATTTCTAGTATATAACATCATGGATTTTGTCTGTATTATCCTAATAATCCAACGCTTTTTCTCACATTTTTGTATCCATACCACGGTTTTTGTTTGATGGGATTGCATGAATCATGCAGTTGTATCTTTGAAAGTAGGGAACCCTATAGGGTACTTTTATCCCAGATTTCCAATGCTGAACTGAAATTTCCAGCTTTTTGAACTGCGTGGTATGCATGATACACGTTAAGTACATATCATGTTTTGATTAGATCCAATGTCAAAAGGTTAGTGGTCATAATATGATCACCCACCCGTCAATTCCACTAATTTAATATGATTTTTAAGCTCAAATAGTTTATACTGTTAACTCCACACTCTAAATAGCATGTTACAATAATTGCATTGTCGAGTCAAACATATTGACCAGGGTATTGTTCCACAATGAAAAATATGTATGAGCGTAAATGCTGTCGACATACATTTACTTTTTTTTAATGTATAACTATCATGGACGCAATATGCTAAGCAAAATTGTAAAACTTAAGCTTCAAATTTTTATTGAAAAATAGCAAGGAAAGGACAGGTTTAGTTTCAAATACATTGTAGCAAGCATCACGAAACTCCACAGGTAGGTCTACCCGTTCATCATTAAATCGCATGAAGTTTCATATTTTATTCGTCATTTCCTGTCTACGTGCTCCATCAAATACCATTATTTCTCAGCTTTTTCTTGGCTACATGCAGGTACCATTTAAGTTCGTGTAGATAAGTTAGAATGCAATATACGCTCATGAAAAATACAGACAATGGTAAAAGTAATTCAATTCGGCAGATGAATTAATATAAATTCCACTCCTATTTAACTTTACTAGCATCATTGAGTTATAAAAATTGGCTGGTTAAGATACTAATGAATCCGTAGTTGTTTTTAACGCTCTTTGCTTAAAATTAAATACGCCCCTGTGAGTCAAGCAAGTTGAACAAACTTGGAAGTCTTTGTTCAATCAAAGTAAATAACATACTGATGAACTCGTACAAGTGTCTGTTATCAGTTAATACTGTGGATAATGCATTCAATTATGTTGTATAATTGCAGACTGAAGTTTTTCCAGCCATCACCATCCTACCCTTGGAGCTCAATAGTGAAGTTCATAAGCTTCCAGTCATCGTCAACCCATCAACTTAGGCGAACTAAGTCTTGCCGTTGGCTTTCTATTCGAATCGTGAGAAGCATGTCCTTGGGAAGTACTGTCTTTCCCAAGTGGGGAAGGTTAGCTTAAGCGTTTCAAAAAAATGATTTTTCCAACGAGTAGCTGTATTGCTAGTAATTTTGAGAGTATAATCAGTTCCTTTGCTTCTGTAGATTACCTGCCCCCGTGAGCTACGCCAAATCTTTGGAAGGTTCCGAGTACGATAGCATAGTGATAGTTGCACCTCTTGTAGATGAGGTCAAACGAGTTTCGGAACCCATTTACTCCGTTCTGAAGAAAGTAGCTGAGGTAATTAAGATATATTTGTAATCGTTGCCCTACCTGGATACTTGTTATCGGATATGCATGTTATGGAGCATATTTATTCCGGAAAATTTGTAGCGTTTGTAGAGTATTAGAACTTGTATTGTTTTATGGCAAGGTCGACTCAGCGCTGGAGAAGAATGGATGCGTTCTACCTGTTGATCTGCCTGCAAAGAGAATAGTATATGCACCGACGGGGCCTGTAGACAGAGACTACGATGATGTCCGCCGATTTTCGGACGCGGCTGAAAAAGGGATACAGCGGTATGTAAAGTTTCCTTGGAATAAGCTTATGCGAAGCGGAAGCCATAAAGTTTTGGAGACTGATTATTGTTATTTTGTTTCTTTTTCCATTCAGAGCTGTTTCAATCGGATCACTGAAACCGCTCCTTGTGGTTTTGCCAAGCTCAAACTTTCCAAATGCCACTCTAGTTTCTATTTTAGGAGCTTTTCATGGATTATACGTTGTAAGTTTTATTCCGACAGCATTGTATTACAAAGTTTTAAGGAATACAAATTTAGTTTTGATGTATTTAAATTGCTTGCAGCCATTGTCTTATCGAGAGGATGTCCCTGAGAAAGCATTCAAAATCAAGGAACTTGGAGTTTTTGGCGAAAACTCGGAGAAGACAAATGCAATTATTTCAGTAGCTTGTGGGCTAGAAAGCGGAAGGTTGGTTTAAACCATAGCCTGATGCTTGCTTTTAATTTAAAAGTTGAAAATATCGTTTCTGATACCCCTAGATTCATTGCCCGTGATATCGGAGGTGGTGATCCAGAAAGAATGGCTCCACCGCGAGTACGTAATTATGATCGCCGTATTTTCCAGTTCTGTAATCGTTGACGATGGGTTAATGTAACAATAATTTTATAATCAAATTAGGTTGCAGAGTATGTGGAGAAGGCTTTCAAAGGAACCAAAGTCTCTGTTGAAATCATTTCTGATATAAAAGTTTTTGAGAAGGAATACCCACTGTTTGCTGCTGTAAACAGAGCTGCAAGTGGTAATTTATGGTTGCTTTGTGTAGTGGTACGGTATTTTTGGTGCATTTCGGGATTCTAATCCTCAATTGAATTTAGTCATTGAGCGTCATCGAGGACAGATCATTTTTTTGAAGTATGAGGGTGAAGGCCCTATCACAAAGACTTTGATCCCCGTCGGCAAAGGCATCACTTATGACACCGGTGGTGCTGACATTAAAGCCGGAGGTATCATGGCTGGGATGAGTCGAGATAAATGTGGGGCTGCCGCAGTGGCAGGGTTTTTCCAGGTAACAAAAATCCAAAAAAATTTTAGGTAATACTTTACTTTGACAGTGCAGCTTAGTTCAGGAATAGGGATTTTTCAGGTAACATTTTACTTTGACAGTGCAGTTTAGTTCAGGAAGGAATAGTGAATTTATATTTTAAATATCCAAAGTTTAAATTTGTTTTATTGCAATTTATTTAGATTTTAGCCAACACTCGTCCTAAAGGAGTAAAGGCAATTGGAATAATGGCAGTAGCTCGAAATAGCGTGGGTGAGAACTGTTATGTTGCTGACGAGGTTATTACTTCAAGAGCAGGTTTAAGGATCCGTATTGGAAATACTGACGCAGAAGGCAGAATGGTGATGACCGATCCGCTGTGCAAGGTACCAACTGCTTTCGTTGTGCCAATGTGGACTTAAATTAACTGATTAAAGTTATAATTTTAAATTCAGGCTAAAGAGATTGCTCTGGGAGAAGTGAACCCACACCTGATGACCATAGCTACTTTAACTGGACACGCTGTTCTAGCCGTTGGAAAGTACACGGTTGGTACAGTAAAGCTTTCTTGAATAGGAGTGTGTAGTAGATTTTCTCATGCTTGTACTTCATAATTAAGGCCGCTATGGATAATGGACCAGCGAATAAAGAAGATTTCGCGAGAACATTGCAAGAATATGGATCTTCGCTTGGAGATATGATCGAAGTTAGCACTTTGCGAAGAGAAGATTATGATTTCTCCAAATGTAAGTATTGTAAGGTCACGTTGCATTAGGTCGCCTTCGGCTATAAAGTTTAATGTACTTTACTCGAATTAATGCGTGTAGTTTGCGCACTTCTGCAAATCCAAAAGATATAATTTTCCTAAATATTGGGAGGAGACATCCTGACTTTAAAGATTGGTTTTGAAATTTAAAAGATAATATGCAAATACACGAAATTAAGTATTGAGACTGGTTATGTCTTTGCCACAGGCGGTGCAGATGGTGAAGCAGATCTACTCCAATGTAACAATGCAGCATCATCAAGAACTCCTCGTGGACATCAATTCCCAGGTACGGAGATACTCTCTTTACTTTTATAGATACAACAGTCAAAATCAATAAAAGAATATTTACATTACATTACGTAATGATTGTAGGTGCCTTTATGATTGCAGCAAGTGGACTAGACAAGGTGAGTTCAGTGATGAAATTCATCAGTGGTTGAATTTACTCATTTTGTTAAGGTTGCTGACATCTCAAGTCCGCAGAATAATTTTAAGTTAGTAAAGTTACGCACAGTTACATGATGGGATAACTACGGCTAGAGTTTACTGCTCTGCTTCTCAATCTGCCACTGAATAACAGGCGCTGGGCTGTCTGCCTGCACTCCCTTTTTACTTTTAACCTGTGTTAAATTGCTTGTCGAATTATCGTAGATGTATCATGATACTCGGCAGGTTATTGGCTCGCCTTTACAAACTTCCTTAATGGATGAACCCCGAGGATAATTTTAAATCCCTTTTTTTCAAATTTAATATGCTATTAAAACCTTGGCGTTTCCTCGTTTTGAAGTCGTCCGACATTTATTTTTAATAGCACGGGTCTGACAGCAAGCATCCATTGAAGTACTCGCACTTGGATATTGCCGGGGCCGCTGGGGACTTTCCAACCACTCCCACTGCGGCTCCAATCCTGGCCCTTGCCAAGTATCTTTTTGGCGACCAACTGCCTTTGTAAGGTTTCCATCCTAGACCTGCGTCAGCGTCCACTCTTCTAAACCCCATCTTCTTTAAGAGAAGTCTAAAAAATTAATCCTTCACAGACAGAATGTTAAATTCAAACTTTAAGTCGTTTTGCAGGACATTGTTGTAACACGTTTAACGTGCAATCAATAAATCCAACGTAAAATGCCCATTAACTTCATTAACTCCTCGAACTCTAATTATTTACAGGAAATATTATTATCATTAGGCGGAACTACACATGCTTTAAAAGTATAGAATTGTTGTATTTAAATCTGTGATGATTGTTTTTTATAGTTACGACGTTGTATGTAGATGAAATTAAATGCTCAGAGAAAGCAATGAACATGATACAAGAATTGTCTTAAACCTTTAATGGACTTTCACTTTTTTCATTTCATCCATATATTTTTTCGTGCAATTGCATAACTCAATATCCAAAGATTGTAATAATACATCAGTCATAAAATGGAAAGACCCTTACTCAACGGATATTTTAATCGCAAATATCATAATGAATAATCTTCGGGATTGATCTCAAAGTACCTCTACTATGAAAGAAGTTCATAGTTTATACATGCCCTTCCCTAACGGTATATATATTCTATGCATTATTTCAGAAGGATTAACTAACTATCTCTAGCAGTTTGTTAAAAAGGGATGATCTCGGTGACGGGGATGATAAAAATTGCAATAAGAAATCTTGCACAGTCCGAGCAAGTTGCAAGTGTATGAATAAGTAGTTATTGCAAAGCAGAAAGACAACAAAGTTGGAGAACCATCTACAACGATCCAAGAGGAATAAGCGAAAGGCAATTAGAGGCTGAGGTTGAATGAATGATTGTAAGTTGTTTGTAGGCCCAGTATTAAATCGCATACAGAATAGCAAACAGTCGAGAATTGCAAAGGTACCTAAAAGCTGTAAGAAGTAGCAGTACGTATAAAGGGGGTATTTTTTGTTATAAGCGTGGATTGGTATATCTTCAGCATGGAAATGAAATAGTATTTGATTTATTAGCACTTTTGGAAGGCAGGGTGAGTATTAAAACTAGTAAGATGAGAAGGATGATGATGATGGTACTATAGAAGAACCAGGGTTGTGAATATGGGTCGAAAAGTGAATGACTTATGTGGAGAAGACTTCCGTAAAAGAGCGTTAAGGAGGATAATTCCCATCCGCTTAAACATGATAAACTAGCTCCAAGATAACTACCAAGTAACTGAAGGTAACTCGATGTGATAACAACATATATCCATCCATATCGTGATCACTATTTGCTTCGTAATTCGTAAATCAGTCATCCCACTATTTGATTACTTATATACTTCTAGCAGCATTGGGTTTTAGCAAAACCTTCCTTGCTAATACAACCTCATCCCTAATACTTCTATCAACTTGTACTATTATTATTGCTGCTACTTTGCTGTGCAAGCAAATGTACGAAAAGATCGGCTTGTTTTAAGGTTTTTGCTCCCTAGTAATAGTAATAGCCTGCAAAAGTAGTTCTTACATTATAAATGCATAAAAAAGAACAAGTGTGCATACTTATATACAAGAAATAAGTAGTAGATGATGCAGTTAGTGCTCTGACGGCTTAAACTTGTTAAGTTAAATGATAAAAAGAAAAATATTTATAAGCTTTTACCTTCTGGTAAATCCAGCGTAGGTGGAACAAGATGTTGAAGACGATGATGTTGATGCCCAGTTCATCGTTACAATCTTGTGACTTATGCTGCACTTTGCAAATCTTTCGCAGTAATGGTTTTTCATTTGCCAACTATTGCATTCCTATTTAAAAGTAGCTAATGTTAATTCACTTCCTTTAGAGTCATCTATTTGGCGAAAGTATATTGATCTCTGTCGTACTCTTTTACATTTCCATGCGTAGTTAATAATATCGTTACCCTAAGGAATGCATTCTAAATGGTATTGGATGAAGAGTGATTGCTTGCAGTTGTAATAGTAATTTTAAATTGGCAAATGTTAAATTATGGCGTTCAGTACGTTGCATCCATTCCTGATTTTTGCATGGCAAAAGAAATAGAAACGTGTTACCTTCTACTAAAGTTATATCGCTCTAAAGATTAACACCCATGGCATAGCATTATTGTAGATAATTTAAAAATCCACTTTGAACTTTTGCTGATCACCGTATCCATCACATTAAATCATATACATACTTGATGAACCCTTTTGCCTTTCATGATATTTATCACCTCTCTAGATGTACCAATTCATTCACTATTCTAATAATCATTTTGATCCTATAGCCTATAGCTCTTCCCATTTTACCCATCGACAGATGAATGACTATAAGCAATAGTAGAACAGCTTATGAAGAGAGGAATGAAGTTGAGACTGGAGTTTGAGTTTGGAGTCTTGACATTGAAAAGGGATTCTTACGTGATGAAATAATGTAATGCAAGACAGGTAGGTATAAATTATTTTTAAAAAAAACAGTGCGTATAGTTAGTAGGAAGTAGCCACTCAACTCAAAACATCTTACTAAAGTTGCATGGAAGTGCTGAAAGGATTTTTTATGCTACCGCTGCTTGCAGGCCGAATCAAAGAATTGAAGAAGAATAAGAAGAGCGAATCTTGTTGAGGTAGATCCGTAGATCGGCCGTTCTAAGATGTTCCCACTACTTATACAACCGTATACAATTTACCAAGGCAAGAAGGCCCTGTACTAAATATTCAACAAGCCGACCTAGCCTTCCCTGCCTAGGCTAAACTTAAAAACCTTAAAGTGGCTGCCGAAGAAATCTGATAAAGGAGGATGAGGAGGATGAATGAGACTCGTTGTTTAACCCATTGATCCTACCTCGCAGACTATTTTTTGTCCAAGCCCGAAGCAGAGCTGTTATGCACTTATGTGGTTAGCACTAAGTAAGAAAGCAGTATTAAATAAAGTGCGAGTTAGTTATATCAACTAGCAGAGGTGGTCGCATTGCATTGAATTGAATCCCAGAAGAATAAAAAAAAAGACAACCGTTTCTTCACTTTTCTTTCCTGTCAATCTTTCGTTTCTTTTCCTTGTCCTGTGGGTTCTTCGTCTCGTAGAAAGTGAAGGAGGCAGAAATGTACCTATTCAGAAAGTATTTTGATTGTCATTCGTCTGCCACTTGTCCATATCGAAAGTCCTTACTTACCTAGGACCATATTCTCGGTTTCCCTGGTTTTACTCGTCTGTCAAGAAACACTTTGTCAACTTTATTATTCGTAACCGATGGTGGACGATGCTTTAGATATGCAAAGTAAAAGTAGCTTAAATATGGCTTAAAATATTAAAATATTTTGAATAGTTTCTTGGCTGTCCATTGCTTTCATTTATGCATGATTTTTATAATCTGAGGATCACCCTGCAGGGGCCCGTGCCTCCTTCCGATATCCCAGGTACCGTTGGATCCAGGGTCAATGTCTCTTCTAAAGCAGTCTCGGGCTACACTATTCATGCTCATCTTCCTTCCGAGGAATCCTACTAGCCATTCTTCTATCTTAGGTATACAATCCAATGGTATATACTGTCAGGTATCGTTGTCAGTCAGGTTGTACCACTACGGTTTTGTCAGTTGCATTTCATGTATCATTATCAGCGCCAGTGTTTTGTCGGATGTACCTTAAACGGTGCATACATCGAGCAATGCCGGTAAAGCAGTCTTTTATGCATATTAGTTAGTACCTGTTCCTGTCTTGTGCACTTCTATCCATCCATATTAACCAAATCTCGAATTCAATGCGGAGAAATGAGATCCACTGACAAGCATTGGGTGAATCTTCCTTCCTGGTGATCATATCATCCATTCATATTTCATATCATGTCACTTTTAATACTCGGATCCTCATTATACCAAAAGTTCAGTTAGTCATTGTTCTTCTCTGGGCCTTTCTTGGCATTAAATATATTGACTTCAGGAACTTGGCCGCTGCACCTTAGAATATATCCTAAGTAACTTGCGTGCTGAGAGCTAACAAAAAAATTACAGTTATCTTTTGGTTTGTTTGCAACTGAAGTAGGCAGGCTGGAGGAGGTATGTGTCAGTTTCCGTCTTCCTTATTATCATTATCGCTGCCGGTGCCGTTGGTTGCATAGGGAAACACCGGCAGCGATATTACAGGGAAGTAATCCTTTGTAGGTTTACTAACACGACGACGGTTACTGAAGGATGGTTTCGTATCATATTCATAAATCATATCCATTGTTGTTCCTACTCATTATTTATAACTCACTGAGTCTATTTGCTCGATGGATGGACTTTCCTCTTCGAAAGGACTTCCTGTAAAGTCCTTTACCCTGCTGACGTGGTCAGTTCGGAAGAAGCTATTTATGTCGATGATGATTATTGTGATTGAAGATGATGAAGATAATAAGGCTTGATGATCATTCTGCCGTTGTTCTTACATATTTCTTGTCGAAATTTGCAGGCGGAGGTTCTTTATAATGACATGTTTCGTCAAGGGCAGCAGGGATAGGTTGAGGGTAGTATTTGAGCAGGACATCCTGAGTTGGTTAAGGGCATAGTTCATAAGAACCCCTTACACTTTGTAGTTGGTTGTTGGTGTGCAATCAATGCTTAGCTATTAAACCCTACTTTTTGAAGGTGCAAAGCCACGTAATCCCGTATGTAATAAATATAACATGCTTTACACAACGGCCTAGCCCTTGTCCATGATTATTTCGTCTGACCCTGAGGAGATTGCCCTCTTCTCTGGTCAGACTGACCCTGAAATAAGACTGGATGTTGTGAAATAAAAAAGGCATTCAGCTAAATAGGAGACAGGTAGTAGGTACTAGGTAGTAAATATTGGGTAGTTTGGTATTTATAAAATAAAAACAAAACTTGAGCTTTGTTTTCTTTATTATAGACAGCCTGTCATATTTCAACCGGCCGACGGTCTCTTTCTTGACATTTTCTTCCTTCATTAAAGTTTATGTTCCATGTGCATTAAATATTTTCTGTATGAAAATGTCTAGAAAATACTCATATTCTGTTTAGAAACTCTCACTTGGTAATCTTTAGCGGGGCATACGAGAAAAACTAGATCCACTAACTAGGAACAAAGTCAACCGAACAACCAGACTTTGTCTTTTTCATCTAGTTTATAGTTACTTTTTTGAGTATTTCATGCGAAGCAACTATACAAACACAGGATTTCACTTTCGCTCTGTGGCAAGTATCACAATTGCTCTCTCGACTTGCCATTTAATGCATGAATTTAATCTGAAATTATTAGTGATTTCAGAAATATCCCTCCCAAAAAGAGAGATTAATAGGAAGATTTGATACAAAAATACCTAAGCCCCAACTACAATCATGTTATGAGCTATTGTAAGAAAAAAAGGTTATTCCGGTACGGGAAACGGCTGCACTTCCATGCTTAAAGGGCTAAATGCTTTTTCAACGCCAAAAATTGACCATTCATTATAAATAAAGTACTAAAACTTTGTCTGCCTAAACTAACCCCCATTACAAGCCTACTGACCGGAGGTAAAAGTTGATAGGAAGCCTTTTTTACCCGGTCCTACTTTTGTCTTTTAGTCCCGTAGTTAAACGTGCATTATGATTCAATTCATTCCATCCAGAACTCCTTTCCCTCCGCTTGTAAAATAAAAGGAAAGTTTTTGACTCTTCCTTCTGAATGCTCACTACAACTTTTCAAAATTTACCAACCCTAATTTGGGGACATTCGCTCAGATTTTTATACAACTGACCAGATCATTCAGGTTTTTAGACACGGCTAAAGGGAATGCATTTTTTTTATTTTCCAAACAGCCAGACGGTTGGAGAATGCAAGCAAAGACTTTCATTATCCCCGTCGAATCTATTTCATTCATTGGATTTTGTTTGTAAAAATGTATCATCCTTTTTTATAAATCAGGGAATATTGTTCAGTTTTGAAATCACTAAAGGGTGCACACAGCTTGGGAAATGCGATGGCAAAAGAAGATAAAGTTAGAGCGAGACAAATTAAATTGAATTAAATATATGACAATCGCTTGTCCTCTGGTTAGTCTGAGTGTCAGGGTTGCCGAGGCAAGGTTAGATAATCTACTTCAACATTTTATATTCGAAGTCTTTGAAGAATTATAATTTATTTATATTTATTATTAAGAGGTGTAAACCTCTTTATGTGAATGCACTTTCACTCTGTCTGTCTGTCTGTCCATCCGCGCTCTAACTCTTGAACGGTTCAACTTTTTTGAGTTCCGTTTTCGGATATCTTTTATTAAGGTTTCAACTTAGATTGAGTTTGAAGATGGATCTTGTGGGTCACATCGCTCAAGGTCAAAGATCACAGGTCACCAAAAGTTTAATTAGCAACCCCTATCAAGAGGGGTGTCATTTCAAAGCTATTTGCTCGTAGACTTTAAAACGCTACTTTAAATTGTCCTGTGACCGTGCGGCAAGGTCAAACGCGAAATTTTCGAATTTCTCGATCATGATTTTTGTTAATGGTATCCAGAAGGTTTCAATAGGACGAGTTAAACCCTGTTTAGGGCGCGTGACCTTTCGTTACTGCACGACATGGTCAAACATCTAATATTCGAATATCTCGATAGCGTTTTTTTAAAAGCATCTACAAGATCTCAATAGACATCGAGTTTTAACTACGGACACACCTCACGCTTACTCCGCACACACCGCACGCTTACTCCGCACACACCTCACGCTTACTCCGCACACACCGCACGCTTACTCCGCACACACCGCACGCTTACTCTGCACATACCGTGCACTCATTCCGTACACAACGCGCGCTCTTTCTGCACACACCGCGCGCGCAAGTGACATTTAACGGTTGTTTACACCTCTTCGTTACACGCGTTTACAACGGTTTATTTGTATAATAAAGGGAAAAGCAGGAAGGGTGAGTTGTCTGTAAGTTGAATGGGTTAAGTTTTAAGTTATGTCTCATTATAGGAAGGGATGTAGACTGCTGGCTATCATCTGATTAGTTTTCTGGATGCATAAAGAATGAGAGGATGAGAAGAGAGATGAATTTTAGTTTAAATCTGGTGTAGCCGGTTTAGTTATTTTTTCTATCAGATCTATTTATAGTAGTCTTTTAGAATAATAATGCTGATGAGGCGGGTGATGATTCTAAGGGATTCATTTGCGTGTTTGAAAGGGTTCATCTATTAGAATACATATGGTTATGGTTTACATATTTTATTTTGTAAGCAACCAGAAGCAGCGGCCAGTAGTGATGTATTTATACTTGAAGTAGAGAACTTGATGACTGTCTTGCTCCAGGATGATCATCAACATAATAATATAATAGATGCATAAGAGGTACTGCGGACTGATAATGAAACAAGGTGGTTTTAGTAAGTTGGACCTGGAATCTCGGCATCTGCTGCCGAGGGGAATTAATTCCGGATAAAATTCTCTAAGTAGCAGAAAAACAGGATCCGACGGAGTCAAATTCTACTGAGCTGTTGAGGGACAACTTTTTTCCGGGTGAGTTTTGATGTTCAGACATCGTGTGTACCCCAACCAAGGTTTTGTTGACCGATCAACGCACAACTCCAGAAAAGAGGAACTGTCCCTCAGAACATTTTTTTAATTTTTTTTATTACATTAGAATAAAGAGGTTTTTTCTACAGTCCCATTTGCATCTCATTTTAGACCTCCTCCGGATTATATCAAAGGGGAGTTTGACGATGATGAGATTTCAAGCTCAAGCATACTAGAAAAAGTAAACGAGGAAAGTGAGACGGGTGGCTTTGCCCGTTTATGTACAATGTACAAATGGGAATTGACTGTATAATCATCTCTGCTCTGCACTTGACTTGTATAATCCTTACACTAACTAACTTACTAACTAACTACATAAAACTAAAACTACTACAAGAATGAACTAGTAGATTGGCTAAGCTTCAGCTGCATTCCCTGTGTGTTGATGTTTTTTATGAGCTTTCGTATGCAAATGCAATGATTTTGCTTCTTTGTGAATGACCTCTGAGCTAGTGAAGTTGTTGACGCGTCGCTTTCTGCACTCCGAGGAATCTATAATGTATTTCATTTCAACCAAAGTTCGCAAACTCCTCGGACCAGGAATTTGTTGTGATTCATCTTTCATATCTTTAGTTAGCAGAATGTAACAAATCATATCTTTATGTAACAAAGTACTTGGGCAAACTTGATGACAATGGCAATACTAAATACTTTCTACATAGAAAATTTTTTAATTCGCTTTAACCAAACCGGAAAAGCAAACAATGGTACAACAAAAGCGATGATACATGGAGACTAAACTGACGAGAGGCAGAGTCCTTAAGCGAAATCTTCTTCAGTCTCACCGGAATGTTTTTGCAAAGCAGTGATAATTAAGCGATTATCCGCTCTTCATTATCAAATCATCACTTCCGGGGGGATGATAGTGAAGAGTTGCAAGCTATTTAGTAGTAGAAGCCTCCGTTTCCTATCATGTACTGTACTATAAAATCTACGTATCCGTCTTGTACTAACAAGTGTATGTTCAATGAAATGTGGCTGTACCGTATGCATGGTTGAAGAAAAAGGCTTTATCGTAGTACAAAATAGTAGTAGTAAGGCTAGTACTACAAAGATAAAGTGGTGCTTAGGTCTATTGGATGGCTCATCAAGGAAAGTGTTTAGTTGCTGTTGTATAGTCGCTCTTTCTTATCGTTTCTTACTTACACTTAAACTTTTAAGCAGTTAATACTTATCTATCTTGCGCTACTACTACAAACAATTATAAGAGGGGCCCCAGACATTCGTAAACCTATGTACTAACTAACTACTACTAATCCTAATACTGGGATTGCTTTACTTTACTCCTTGTATTGAGATGGGGATCTTTTAGTTTTTAGTCCGGTGTTAGTGTACCTAAGCTACTTTACTTTACTCGTACTACAGCTACTACTAGTTCACTCTACCTCTGTCAAGCAGACAGGGAGTTTGTTGCTGTACTTACACTTCTGACCATTATCATAATAATATCAGTAGCAGAACACCACGGAGAAAACTCATCTTGAGACGCTTTTACTGTTCTTCTGACCAGTCGGCGGACTCCAGCCGTAATACTTTTCATTATCCTTTTACTCTGGTATAATAGTAGACGAGATAAGCACACACTTCGTCACTTCTTCTTCAGCACGCTTCGTGGAAACTTGCTCTCCTCGTCTAATCAGTCAACATAGCCTTTGGGTGGGACACTTGGGACAAATAAACTATTTTAATCAAAGCCATCAAACCCATAAATCGCATTGTTTCTTCGTCTCAAAACTTGGGAACCCTTTTCATCCTAACTTTTGTCTCAACCGGATCTACAGTATCTTTGGAATAATTTACCTGTGATTTTATTTTGACTCAAAAAATAAATCATAATGGATCCTCAGACCTTGGACCCTACTGGATTGTACTGAAAAGAAGCATCCGGGGGACATACTTCATTCGCATCAAATTGATCAGTGAAAAGCTCAACTTGCCTCAACAGACTCTTCCTGTCGTTTCTACTGTAGGAATTATCCCTGGTTTTATCAAGAGCTCTAAAAAATAATTCCCTCATCTGCAGCCATGGACCCACCGAAGAAGTTGGACCCTACGGGACTTTACTAATCAAATTAAATGATTGTTCCTGAAGAATCCAGCATTTCCTACCGAAAGTCGTACCCTACCTCCAGTCTCAATTCATTCTCATCCCTGAAGTCAACACTATTGAATTTTCAGCTTTAACTCCAAGCAAACCATTATTCATTAACTTGAACCAATTAAACTTCCTCCAAGGCACTGTTTCTCGTATTTCAAATGGACTCGCAATCTGAACTCATTCGGATGTCTACAAGACTGCACACTTCCAAACAAGTGAGTTTAAATCTCAATATTTTCATTAATTACTAGCGTAAGCAAGCGAGATTAGCTAAGTTTATTAACTGCATTTGTAATTTAAAAAATCAGCCACCGCACATGAAATCATATTAATTCAATTGAAACAAAGTAGAACAATACCGCAGCAAAGAGCAACGCATGTAATTATAAAATCAAAACAAAAAGGCCAAAGACTTGTAAAACCAAACACATGATACCTTGCCAAAACGTAAGTGTTATGAGCAAGAGGTCATAAAAAGTTACAACTGAGACTGACTTTCAAGTAAACAAATGCTTGCCTATTCTAGATCTTCGTAGGTATTCATTCATAAAGAAGCTATTGTTCCTCTTCCTTACATCGTTCTTGGTATCTAATTTGTATTATTTGATGACGGATAGTCTGATTTACATACAACTATATCTTTCTCACATGTCAAATACTAATATGAATCCTTTTTATGTGTCAGACAGCACTTTTTATAACAACCATAAATGGTAACTTAGGGGTTCTGGTTAAGAATTACACTGTCATGGTAGTTAAAGCATGTTCTAATTCAAGTTGCAGTTAAACTTGACTCCACATCATTTCCAAATAGCATACACTTGACCTGCATTGCATCGCATGCGGCACATCGAGTTAAGGATGTATGCTAAGGCTACGAGTTGGAAAAATGAGCAAAAAATTCAACATCTTTAGCATAATTTCATTCAACATAAAAACATCAGACATTAGCCACTTTACCCATCAGTACTTACCTGAACATTACAAATCCTTGTCACATTTTGTCAATTCTATCCGATTCATTTCCCAAAGAAAATTTTCTCAGGTTCGAAAATCTCACGTGATGGCCACATTTTAATAGCAAATTGAATAGCTCTTTCTACTTAACACAGATATATACAAATAATAATATTGCTCACTTAAAAAGGTTCTTCCGGGTTACACCTTTAGCACAATAGTTTTTAACTCATGGCTTCCATGTCCAGTCCAATACCTTCCTTGTGCGGTGATATAGGTATCTATCTATTAAAGTTCAGTCTTCTCTAGATACTTTACTTTTTATTTCCACACTTGGTAAGTTTAGATTTCCAAATTAATTATAAGAAATATTACTACCTATCTACAGTTTCCTTAGTTCCCCAACAATCGATCTGAAGGTTTAGGTAAAGCACCTGCATGTTTCATATTCACATCAGCTCGATTCAAATATTTCCAATAATGCATATATTCATCGGATTATCATGATCCGTTCGTAGAAGAACCAGTCTCATTTTACTCATCCGATTCATATTATTACCGTGTACTGCTACCTGCCAACATTCATATGGCATTCAGCTAAATCTAAATCATTACTTCTGTGTACGGTCATGCACACACATGCATACGTAGTAATCTTGTATGCGAAGGCTCTATCTTCATACTACTATTACTCCTGTTCATTCACCTGTTGCGGTTTCTTCTATTAGGCTCAATGTCTTGTATCTTTAACTCGAATCGATCCACCCTTCACTTGAGAGCCTTGTTTTTTTTAATCTGCATGCAACTAAATCGCATTGTTAAAAAAAAATTTCAAACGGAATCTCCCCACTGCTTACCTTACCTTTCACGTTCGTTGGATGTGCAGTATGTGCTATGCGGTTGAACATTGCAGTTTCTCGTGAACTAAATTTAAACCTGACCTCACAGTGTATATGAATACCTTTGATTCAAGGCTACAATTGGCAAGAGGTGATCTCGCTCTCGCTATATGAAATTACAGTACAGTGCTGTTAATATGGGAGTACAAAACAGTACTAGAAAGTAGATTAAAGATCAATGCTGGGGTCAACTTTCTACGTACTTTTATTTGGGGTTATATGAACATATTGCAATAATCTTGACTGCAGAATAGACAGCTAAAAATAGTGTGAGTTCAGGTTAAGAGTTGAGTTTGATCTGATAGCATTTTAATCCGGTATTAAATTGCATTCTATAGTGGAGCTAGCGTTAGTGGACACTATAGCCGTGCCATAGTATTGGCACAAAATGCATCAGACATGAAAGTAGGTGTAAAAGTTCAACGAGTTTAAGTAGATATACGTGTATTAGTGAGTTATGTGACTCCTTTTATTGCATATCCAATATACCATACCATATAGACAATGTTGACCATTTTTATGGCTAGGATTTATTGTCTTGTTTAAGCAGCAATAGGAAAGTGTATTTTCACTTATCAATTTTATAAGGCAAGGCAGACTGGTTTAAAACCCTATTAATGCATAGGCATTGGTTTGCCATGTGTATAATGGGATTTTGACCTTAGGAAAGGAACATGATAGAAAAAAAATGCCTTTTTCAATTCTTTAAACTTTGGGTTCATTTTTCTTAAGAACTTATATGGTTCAGAAGAAAGTGAAACACCAAAGTTATCATCATTGAGGGTTTACTCTAAACCAGCATGCAGGTCTGGGTATTACTTGATGTAAAGTTTCGAGCTTCGAGTTGTAAGTAGGTAGTTCCAGTAAGTAGTGATAGTAATAATGGGCATCGTTATCGATATATGCCAATGCGATTTTTTTTTCTTTTATGACAGCTAAACTTCACTCTGTACTTTGTGTTTGTGAGTATAAATATGAGGTCGTTCTCATTTTCCAATCAAATGAGCATCGTTTATGGTTTTTTAACTCAGGTATATTATTGGACCAACTCCAAATGTAAGGGCTAAACATAAGTTGGTAACAATATTGAGTACTACTTACTACTGTCTGTAAGCCTCCCGACATTTGTGACCATTTTCAATGTCAATTGTCACAAACTTAAGGGTATTTTTCCTTTTGAACTTATTTAGTACCTTTATTAATAGAGGATAACTAAGCAAAGTTAGTTACTGACCTCTGGGACATGTAAATGTATCCATTTATCGTTCTCTGCAGTGCTTATTTAAAGCTACTATTATTAGTGCAGTACTATTAGTTTATTACAGTCTGAACCTGATCCCAAAAAATAAATATATTACTCACAGTACTGGATACTGTACGAGGAGTCTGGTTGAGGAACCTGGACATGATGCTTAGCCATGAAAAAACAAAATCATCTCAAAGACGATTATACAATAATTTAGATTTGATTAATACTCCGGCCGAGTCCAACTCTCTGTCTGAAATAAGTTCGTACATGAAGAACGCTTGGTCCTTAAATGTCTACATTTATGTTAGTGTTAGATGATTCTTTGATATGAAAAATTAAAAAAAAAGCCCTAAAACTCGCTAAAGCCCTTTAGTACTGGTGTTTTTTAAATGCATTGGGTAACTGAAAAGATTTACTTCCGCCTTGTAAATAGGATACTTTGCCTTCAATACTTACTTGTAGGGATCATATGGATTTCTTTCATCCCAAGAAAAACTGAATTTTTGTTCAAAGCTCTGGTGACATATTCTATTTAGATATCCTACGAAGTTTTTTGCTCATCTTAGAAAAATATTTTAGAAAAGGGTTGTTGAATGAGTTAGATAAAAAAAAATTAAAAAAATGAGTCGCTTTGAAACTGCCCTAAGATTTTTATATTCTACAATGGCACCCAGTTCTGTTAAATCTCTGCTTTTCCATTATTTATCCATTCGTCCACGTGCGCAAAGGTAAAGCATTTAAACGTGCTTTAAATTAAGCATAAAAATTGGGATGGATGTGAAAAAAAAATAAAAGTAGCAGTTTTTATCAACGTCTCTGTTTTCAATTCCATGCCGGATATAAGGGCCGTTTTTTTAGTGGTTATCATAAAAATGTAACTCCTTTGTTTGTAGAAGGTTCAAGTCTGGACCTTAGTCTACAGCTTACTTGTACAAAATTTAGAGATTGAATTACATAGTAATTTTTGCTGTACTTCCCTATTTGTATTGGTGCAGAGAAAATACGTCTTAGCATTGTACCTTATAATAGTAAAAAACATATTCCAATTATTTCCACGTGTTCTCAACCCTTCAGTTCAGAAGTTAACGTGTGAAATAATTCCTGAATTTAATTGTTGAAATGAGGTTGATCCCATGAAATCCAGCTTTTTGAAAGTTAAAATTAAAACATTCAAGCGTATGAGCCTTTAAAGTGTATTCACTCTACTAATTACTAATTGTTAATTAGGAAGTTTATCTCCATTTAAAAATCTGCTCTCCTTTTATTTCTTGTACTCACTCATGCGGTTTGGTTTGGTAAAATTTAAGAAATTGCTGATCATAGACAATTATGTTCTTGCCGACTAGTTTACGCTTCATTATATACCCTTCCATCACGTTTGGCAGGTCAAACCCGAGCATATTTTATGATAAATAGAAGTTGCTTGGATTAGTTTAATGTTCCTTATGTAATCTATTCATTCATTCAAAAAGGAGAAGTAGATGCTAAAATGATACCAAGACTGCTGGATACTCTCTTGAGTAATAAGGCAAAAACTTGAAAAGCAGATCGAAGGATTCAGGATTAAAAAGTCCAGGCCAGCTTTTAAAGGCTATCAGTTAAATATTAATTACTATTCTCGTAATATAAATCACTATATATGCTACTAGCATCAGTAGGGAATCCATAATGTACTACCACTACTGACAGCAGGCAGGTAGGACAAGGAAGTGATATACTTCTATGTTAAGTGTAACATACGCTGTACAGGATTTCAATTTTAGGGAATTTCTTGCTAGATTTTTACTAAAATAAGCTTTTGTTGTTCGTCGGAATAAGTTTTCTGTTGTATCCTCAATGCATGGTTAAAAAGAATAAATGACGGAAGATGAACGATTGGGAAAGGATTCAATCATCTTGAACTGGATGATAAAATTCTCTATTGTTATTTCTTCGCATACGATTTTTAAGCAAGAAAAGGTTCTTTCGATCAATAGACATCATTCGACAGGTAATAATGAACTAATGTTCTAGCTTCTATACTAACAAACATGAAAAAAACTCTTTACCCAGCCGGCCAAACCGTTATCCATAAGTACATACAAGGTGGTTAAACAAAAATTGGGGGAAAAGTTCATTTTCTTGACAGAATCTTACTAAAAAGGGTAACCTCTTATAAGATTCCTCCTACTACTAAAAGTACAAGTAGAGAGGATTGGATAAAACAATTTGGCATTTTGAAAGGATTGCTTTATCGTGCTTAAGTGAGTTGAACTATTGTGTATTGACTATTGATTGACTGTCTTCCCTCTTCCTGGATGAAATTTTTCAAGATGATTCTTCAAAGAAGCCTTTCTTTATTCTTCCGTTATCCATATGCACACGTTTTGAGCAGCCCGTTGAGCCAAGGTTCTTCTTCTAAAGGTCATCTTAAGTAGTATATTTCTAGAAAAACAACCAGTACAGCTGAACATATTTGTGAGATTTACCTACTCCAGGAAAGCTTGACGTCCAGCCCCGTGACGGATGAAAGTGAATTGGTAGCTGTTGAGTGAGACATGTCTGAGATCAGTCAGTAGCGTCTTTTTTACTTTATAAATGATAACAAGGAAGTAAAATGATACTGTCTATACATTATTTATCTCATCATTGCAGCATTATATTTCTGTAAAAAAATTTTGGAATTATTATTCGTAGGATAGAATTTCAACACTTTCTCACAGTTTTCGCTAAACTCGTACATATGGTTTCATCAGACAGGCTGGAATGTATCATTTTTTTGTCTAGCTTTTGAATTTTGGCATGGGCCTGGATTTTTAGTTTAAAAATCTAAGAAAATAAACGCTCTGCTCGACTTGGATTATTAGTTCGCGATTTCCAATATGGGCGAGGATAGGTTAAAATTTTAGAACGGAAAGTATACGATCAATTAGGCCTGCTGTTATATCATGTTATGTTTTACGTACATTTAAGAATGGCACGTTATCTTTGTCCACTGTATTACCAATGCCAATGCGTCCGTGGTTGTTTACTCTATGCTGACTGACTGATAATGAAAGGATGAATTAAAAAGGGTTGTTTCCAGTTTATTTCTGAAGACAGACACAACAACAGGGACAATCCACTATTATATTATTCAATCCCTACTTACTACGCAGACAGACAAACCTTAAGACCAGATAACTAATTTGATAGCATAGATGACGAAAAATAATCTCTGTATGCCTCGCTAACGTTCTAGCTATCTGGAAAAAAACAACGACGAAGCTATCTGCAGATGATCATGTTCTTTTTTAGAGCTATTAACTTTAAGCTGGTCAGACATTGGCCTCGAGTCACCGTTAAAGGCCGATGCACTTTTATTCTAATGCCTCCAGCTAAAGACTAACCTACTCTTTCTCAACACAGCTGATTAGCTACTTGTGTAGTTTTTTTCATCTTCATCTTGAACTTCACTATAACCAAAACCAAGTCAGACAGGCATCCCTCTTCATCAGTCTATCGTTTCCATTACAATGGAGTGGAATCAGCCTCCTCAATAATCAAACAACTGCTGAGCCAACTAACCCTACCTTAGAAAAAAAATGCTCATTGTTAACAACCAACTATCTATACTTGGTTCCTTCCTTCATTAATAATACATAAGGACTTCCGCCTGGATTCTATATCTTGATCTAAACATATTTGATTTTTATTTCTGTCTCACTCGCAAATCTCGATCTCAGTCAATTGATTTAATCATAAACAAACGGAAGCTTACTAACTGTCTATTATGCCTGTCTCATGTTATCCAGCTTCGCTTTCATTTACTAAACTCCAACTAACTTTTATGACAAAAGGTCCTGTTTCCATTTTTCACCTTTCACTTTGACTTCTTAGCCTCATATTTAAAACCTTTGCTTCAATCTCTCTCCAGAAGGGACCTTATCCCGAATTAATCACGATATGGTAATAAATAACGTAAAATTTTGAAAGTTTAATTTAGTTTCATTCCGTTATTAAAATTGGGTTTGAGATAATTGTAGATAAGTCTGAGCTTGAACTCATTGAAATTACTCTTACTTCACGGAGAATGATAATTTTGAGGGTGAATGGGCGGATTTTAAAAGAGCAAGACAAAGCTTAACTGTATGAATGCAACAGCTAGGCACTTTCTCCTACAAAAGAAGTAACAGGAACTATTTAGTACACAGCATGCGAGTACAGTAAATAATCATAAGAATAAAAACAGGACCGTTAGGTTGAACCGGGATTTATTTCCTCGAGTTGACAATGACCTTTGTAGAGTAAGATGATGAAGGGCAGAAATGGAGGTTTTGAGAGACTAGAGAGGTAGGAAAGGGAACACGAGTGTTTAAAAGGCAGGTAAACTTACTTAGCTCAGTGGCATTAAGTTACAGTTATCTTCATGTACTCCATGTCCACGCCTGTGGTGAACGAGTGAGAGTATCTATCAATGATCAAAGGGTTTAACAAGGGGGCAATAAGGAAGAACTCCTTACAAATACTATTATGTCAGGTCTTGGATAAAACCATCATCCGTCCTGCCGTTGTACATTCATTTTAATAGCTAATGGTAGCAATTTAGGCGTATGAGTGCGGATGTTTTTCATCTGTCAGTAACCTGTCTCATGTGGTCTTTTGTTGGTAGTTTCAATGAGGATGAAGGTTATCCCGGAAGACCTTTTTTTTGCACAATATCTTTCCACTAATAATATTATTATGCTATTATGGACCGCGTGTATCATCCATCATAATATGACCTACCATTAACGTAATTTGAAAATGTTTACACGTAGTTGTTGCATTCTTGAGGTTAAATGACGAACTAGGCAGTTGATCCTGGTAGTTCTTACCTCACAGCTGTACATCATAATGATTTACAAGAATTACACACTGAACCAGTAATTCTTGAACTCTTGACACCTGGAAAAGTTATTGCATTCTTATTCTTAAACACTTTCAATTAATTTGGATACCGTACCTTGATTTCATTATTCATGATTCGTTTACATTATAATCTAAAGCAGTGGTTATTATAAACAAGGGAAGCTTAAACAGATTAAATTAAGATTACGTTACATTAATATAGTTTAATTAACTTATTTCCTTCAGCTTTTAAATGGTAATGCTCGTATGTATGAGGGAATAAGCTATATGTACTACTACGGGGGCTATTAATTTGAGGAGAAGGCTACCTTATAGAAAGAATGCGGTCAACACTCAACTCAAGTAGTAGCCATTTACCTTGTATTTGTGCATTGTACAATTGTACGTTCTTGGATTAAGGTTAGGTTTTAGCAATGGCTGTGGATAACGTGTAGGACCCCAGGTCCTACAATTATGTGCGAAGCTTCCTAAACGCGCTCTGCCTACACAAAAGTTGTGTAGTAGAAATGACTAATCCTGTAAAAGTAAATTGGGTCTTTTAGAATTTGAATTTGTTAATCATACCATTGAATAACTTAAACCCATTTAAGAACTCTTACTACTTCTGGGAGAAAATAATAGCAAAAGTGGAGCACTTGATTTGAGAATGTGGACAGAAACCTAAATAACTTAAATACTTTCATTTGACTTCCTCATACCACTTTTCCACGTCGAACTTTCGTATCTTCTTAGACTACTGGCTGTAAAACATATATTTATAGCTGAGTAACAAATAGGAGAGGAAAAATGTAAATTCCGAAGTTCCAAAATATCCAACAAGTGTCTATAGCTGTCTACATAAACGGCCTAGATTTTAAATGAAATAATTAGATATAATTAGAAAAGTATAAACAATGGAGATGATTCATCCTTTCTAGCAATAAGGAAGCGACACAGTTCCACTTTCCAGTTTTAAAAGCAAGAAAAGTACTGATTTTTTAATGAAGTGAGAACCCCATTTTTGAAGACAACCAACCCAAAGACAAAGTTACTGTAGTTAATCTCAACATCTTTTGATTCACCTTTCAAGGCGTCTCTTTGTTTTAATCCGAAGTGCTTGTTTATGCTTATCCTATTCCTAACCAATATGTAACTTATCTAATAAACAAATCTGTTCATAAGATAAGACAGATTTTATTCCACACATAATTATTGGCTTGGCTTAGCCGGTTATAGAATAGTTCAGTAGAGTGGACAGTGGTTGCCTGCCCTGAGTTGAATTACCGTAACAAACAACTGCATTATGGGTAGTACAGTAATAGTTACTCATTTAATGGGCTTTTAGCAGCCAAGGATGTAAATAAAAGCTGTTTTCGAGAGATTTCGATCCCGTTACCGTCGTTTTAAGACATTCCCTCATTTTACCTTGGGTACTCATCCTTTCTTACTATTATTCCAGACAACAAACGATAAACAAAACGTTTCCTCGTCATCTCTTCACTTATCTACCTACGCTTACCTACTTTATGAGAGTATATTCCGAATGTACAGGTTCCCTACTCTACTACCATTCTACCCTATACGACTGACATAACGGTTTCTCCAATAGTATCATTATATTATTATTACTTTTTAACCCTAGTCAAAACGAGAGAACTGGTATGCAAAGGGTTCATCATCATCATCATCTCCTCTCTGTTCTCTTATTATTATTATTATTATTATTGTTATTGTTATCATTAATTGCTCCTATAATCAATCCCTGTATACTATATCCACTACAACTATAGAAGCAAGGCTTAAAACACCAGCAGTAAAATACTACTATTAAACGATCCTTAAGTAAGTAAGCGGCATAAAAAGTATGACTTGCGCTACTAATACCTACTTACACGTAATATTATAACAAAGTTCCAATTTATAGTTGCATTTTTTCTATGCTTAGTTCAGGTAAATCATTGATACTGATCCTATACTATATTTTCTATTTTGTTACAACTCTTGCCCTACAAGAATTGCTTATCACTTATGCTTGCATAGGGCATTATGATGATGATAATATACACATAGTTTATTACATTCTTCTGGAAGCTCTTCCTTGTTGCCCTGAAGATCCAGTTTTTACATTGTCTTAAATATATATAGATAAACACAGTTAGGTTTTATCATCCTGGGTTTCCAAAGGAAACTTGAGATACTGCACTCATTTAGGAAGGAAAAGGTGCGTATGTACCGTAGGTATTTTTTAGGAGATCTTTAGCCCAATAAAATTACATTGATTCCTAAGCTTCCACCCATAATAATATATGAGATTTGAAATGTACATACTGCCAAGTAAAATGATTATTACTAAGAAAAGGACAAGAGTCACGTAGGCCAGTGACCTAATTTTAACCCCTATCGTTGATCGACGTCGCAATCCTAATTTAATGTATCGTCCTTCTCTCAACAATCAGGTTAAAAAAAGGATGCGTCTTGAACAGCCGACAGCCCAAGTTGTTAAGATTTAGAGTAATGCTTCGTAAATGATAAGATCATTACAGAAATGTAGATGGACGCTTATTTAGAAGGGGTAAATAATCGATCTGATCTGATTTAACCTTCACCTTAGCATTGAGGTTTTTTGAACCTACTTCCTTCCTTTACCTAATGCTACACCTACTTTCCTTATTTATAGGACCCACTTTACCAACGACACCCACACTATACACTCTTTTCCTACCTGAAATGACCGTGCTCATAGATGAATGCATTTTAGCTATCTGAGTTAAGGAACGGTCTAGTACAATACTCAGGGCTAGTTTTATCTAGATTTATTTTGAGATAATTAACTGCTGAATATTCATGCGAATATGTGTAAAATATCAATTAACCAATTATGCTCAAAATAATTTTGAGCGCATGCATATTACAGTAGGATCCCACGAAGGTACATTTAAAATATTTATCCCATTTTCACCAACTGAATCAAATGGAAGTGGTACGGTGGCTGAAAGTAATAGAGTTTGTAGTTTCTATAAAAAGCCTTCACCTTTTGGAGTATTTGTGAAACGATTTACTGATGTAAGCATTCTTTTAAATCCTTTTAGACTGGAAGGATCGTCAGAGAAGATGACGAATCTGTTTGTTGTCGACCTGGATCTGGGACTCTTTCTCCACCCGGATCTTCCTCTAGTTGTGGCTGTGACCTTTCAACATTAATTCCTACTACTACGGCTACTACTACAACAACACTTTCATGCCTCTTCTACCTCATGACGTGATCAATCTGGCAAAATCAACATGTCAACCTCTGGTCATTTTCTTTACACTTAAATTTATGATGAAACCATGCAACCAAGTATTAATTGCAAGCTGCAACTGGAGTTGTACCAACGCGAGATTATAATTCTAACATTTTAAATTCAAAGAATTTAATTCCAAACAATTTTAATTCTTACAAGAATTCTGACCAGATGGTTGTATTTATCCTATAATTTTCTAGCGATACTAATTGACATTGACGATACGTATACTTGCTATTTCCAGCTAGAAGCAAGCAGAGATAGACATAGATGATTTAATGCTGTCTCGTAGCCGAATTCTATTTCTGTATTTTACACCGCATAAGTACACTATTAATTTATTTAAATATTTGAAAAGGTAGGAAACACATCGGTGAAAAATCTATAATAATGTTTAGATTTAAAGATAATTTCTACTAATAATACATGAATATATAATACAGTTTTGTTATCAGCTTAGAAATAGATAAATATATATTTAGCTCTGTCTCCATCGTTAGCTCTGACTGTGAGAAGGAACAATCATCGTGATGCTTTGCAAGACTGAAAGTGGTAACTTTTTACGAAAAGAAGTTATTCCGTATCAATAACCAACCCTGCCGGCTTAAATTGATCAATTCGCCATTTTATAAGCGTTGCTGTTGTGCATAATTTATGTAAAATTAGGTTGCACAATTAATATCAAAAAATTTCAAATGTACTCCTCTTGGCCACTCACTCTTTCTTTAATGAGCTGAGACTGGTTTGGAAATCCTCTAGCCTGAACTACTTTCAATATATTAGTAGGTTAAAACTCAGCAGCAGCACCAGCAGCTATATAAATAGGTATTTTCGGTGTGTTTATTGTTGCCAAAATATTTCAAGTCTCTAGCCAAAATTTGTTAAGTTTTACGAAATTGTTTTCGGATATTTTTATTCTTTATACTAAAAATTTATATTAGTTATGATACACGGGATATGTTACCAGCTAAACACTAACCACCAATCAATCTGTTTTATTTACAGTTAAAAACATAAAATCTCTCATTTTCTCACTCTTCATAAAAGTAAATGTTGAGTAATCTCAACCAAAATCTTCAACTCTGCTAGGGTGGGTATACGTCTTAATGTATTAGCATTTTTCAATAGAAAGTGCCACCGAACTATTAAACTCAGGAAAGGGTTACCTATCACCACAACCACTTAATAGAGCCTTTCAATCTGCTAGAAGCTTTCAAGTTTATAAGTTTTATACTACTAGATTGCCATAATATTGCTTAAGTAATCATACAAATGCCAATAGCACTCGATGCGTTAATAGAACCATACACAAACTTTCCTACATTCCATGGAGTTACATTATACCATTCTAAATTCAAAGGAGCTAGCTACCAGTACCAGTAGATTAACTAGAGAAAGATAGATATTCAGATTCAACGACCCATGCAGGACCGACATCACACTTGTGGATTTTGGAAGAATTAAATAAAACGGCAAGCTATTATTTAAATTCAGGGTATAGCTATCAATTAAAATGACTTCGATGGAATAGTTAGTAGTTCCCTACAGAGAAACTGTCATTTATTTCAATTCAAATTTATTACGAAAATCTGAAAAAAATTACCTGACCAGCCCCCATTTGACTTTGAGATAAGCTAAGCTCTACCTCCACCTTTGCCATTTTGTACAGACAGAAGCTTCTAGTTCCATTCTGCAAAAAATATGATAGGACCATATATAAAATTGTGCAGTGAAGTCAGAAATGGAAGATTCTTCATTAAGTAGCGTTAGTATTAGAAACTATTAAGGTACCGCTCGTTCGTCGTATACATTGATTATTATGTGTATACATGCTAATAATAAAACAAGAGATTATATATATACATTAATACTTTATACTGATAATACATTATATATTTTTTACTCTGATGATCTGCTGCTGAAGTAAAGTTGACCGTTCTGTATTGCAAAACCGATTGCGTCCATGCGAAATTGTTATTTATTTTCATTCATCTCATCAGAGACATAAGCCACCAATTAAATCATTGTGGTTATCTTGATCAATTAATTATTACAGAGTTTTGAAGCCGTTTCAATGAGTCAGTATTCATTTATAGTTATCTTCGATTTAAGTTTTTTGCAAGAAACGCCCCGTCAGTGAGTTTACACTATTTCTACTATCCCGATGATGATTCTTTCATTCATTTCGTTCCGTTGCGTTGTCATATAATTCATTCATACTACTTTTTTTTACTAACTGAGTAAAATTAAAACGTACATTGTTGATTCATCATTTATTCTTATCAAAGAATGATGTAAGAAAATCAGGCTGATCAATTCTTGAACTAACTCCACTACTCAAATACTCTTGCAGTTTTGGGAACTTTTTCACATAGAATCTAATACCTACAATGTAATGTCGTGTGGATGAATAAGAGAAGATGTGACATTTGCTTACTTTTGCAGTGTTAACTTATAAGGTTCTGATTTACACATTTAAAGAGTAATCTTCTTCACTAAAGTAAGTAATCAATCACAAGCTTAACTCATACATATTTTTACGGCATTTAAGTAAATGTGGTTAAGATAACCCTAAATGAAGACTGAAAGTTGCATTTTTAAGAGTGCATAGAATTTGCAATGCCCAAGTTGTAATATTTCCTATATCATTTCTATCCAACTCTATTTTGTTCGTTTCACAATAGAATAATCTTAAGGATGATAAGCGAGAATCATACCGTCAGGTATTGAGCAAATCAAGACAAAAAGTCTATAGCAGCTATTTATTTCTACTTCTTTTAATGCGTCGTTTTTATTAATCTTATTACAATACAACTGTAAAATGTACGCATTTGCATCTGTTTAAGAGCAAACCCTCCTGTGATGCATGGTGTAAAAATTCCCTTGCATAATTAATGCCTTTTTCGAGTTTGAACTGATTCACAATGAAGTACAGCTTAACAATCGAACAAAAATTAACCACTCAGTTACCTCTTATTGGTTTCATTTGCATTACTCAAATCCATTGATGACTATGAACACAGTCTGCCATATACTATATTGGTAAAAAGTCCAAATTTTGAATTTAAAATTAATTATTTCTCTTGACATCATATCCACAGATTTTATTACTTTCCGAAAATGTATTTAGTTTAAGTATGTAATACAATACAAATTAGTATTCTTATAGCCACATTACTGCTACTTTCTTTGCTCGTACTTGTACTTACTTTGGTATTATTATATGCATACAAAAGAATCATATTTAAAATTCACACAGAACCTTCTGCCAAACCCTCATCATCTCTTGGAAAATAAAGTAGTAAAAACATAAATAAATTAAACTCAAAGCCTACCAAACAATCCAAAGCCCTTTAGTCTAAAAATAATAATAAAAACCCAATACCACAAAATAGGACTGAGAAATGCATGGTAACAAATAGGTAAACAACGGTCGGAAATATTCAAAATCACGGATATGAATGCAAGGTTTCAATTCAAAATTTTCATTTGGTGACAAAAAACACTAGCCCTTCCTGGTTATAGAATCATCAGTTTACTCGTCTCGAAATTCCATTCGAAGGATTGAGGTCAAGTAAGTCCAAAAATGTAATGCAGGCATGTTTAATCTCTCCTCGGCTGAGTAGGGACATTTACCATAATCTTTTTTGCAAGTTGCTTCACCTGAAGCCATACCTTCTTGCATTGCTCGGACGTATCTGAAGTATCGGCTGGCTTGCTTCTCGGGGATCGGACCTCTATCAACCCTGTACCAGTAAAAACAACATTTAATTTTTAGAATCACTCTTTGAAACCCATTTCCTCATGTATTCCAAGTGACAAAGGAGCTTACGTTAGTTTTCTCATGAAAATGTCACTTATGGGCTTGAATTTCTCAGCATCAGAAAATATTTCGCATATAATTCTTTGCTGACAAATGTCTTCGTCGATCTGTAACAAAGACCCATTCCTTAATTAAATTATCAAAATAAATATTTTCAACTGAAAGCTCAAGTATTTCTCTAACTCTTGTATTCAATAGTCTCACCATAAAAGAATTTTATCTTGCTTTATTACACTAAAAAATTATATGACGTTTGTAAAATAAATTATAGATACTGTTACTCTACGTTTCTCACAGATTACCTATCAAAGCGTCTCATCTGTCAAAACCTTTAAAATAATAAAATGAAGTGTCGGATATCATTTCTCTAGAGAAGCAAGGAGGGGAGAGCCTTTAGTGATAAACTCGGCATAAAAAATTAGTTTTAATATTAGGATCAGATTCCAATCTCCCTACGAGATTACTACTTATCATAGATATAAAATTATAAGGACAAGTGGATCTCCCCAAGCTACTGGTGATATTTCAAGCTGAGAAATAAGCTCCAGCTTCAGCCGTCCAGAGAGCTAGTCAGGCATTTAAAGAAGGGTACAACTTCATTATAATCTTCCAGCATGAAAACAGATTTAAGGGCTCTTCTTCGTGTTCAACAAGTTCAACTGTAGGTCATTGGCCTCCTCGTTTAATCAGTGATACACTACTTTTCAAGGTCTCTCTGACCCTTAAAGGCTTAAACCCCCAGACACTTACTAGCGACTTCCTTCTGCTGGTCTAACTTACCCAAGTCACCAAATTTGAGAAAGAAGCTGCTAAACTGGTATTAGACTCAACTAATATAATCATTAGGCCTCGTTTGTATTACCCAATGCACCAATGATTCGTATGAGATTTTAAATACGGTTAAAGTTGATTAGTAAGCCGATCTAAATTAGCCCTGAACTTTCAGCTATTAATTGCTACAGAAGAAGCCGTTTCTCGGAAAAATGTAATACATGATTCATAGAGGAGTTGTTAGGATTGAGAAACAAGGAGCAACCCCCATGAGACTTCAAGGGTACGATCAAGTTCAAGGGCGTTGAATATATTCATCTGGAACTGGAGATTGTTATTATGCATGTCTCGAAATGGAGATCTCTTAGTATTTGGTAATAATAAAAGACTCAAGAGAAGCTGGTGATGGCCCTTGACGAGAACTTGGTTGAGATTATGGCATACCATAAAATATAGAGAAGGTGGTCCCTTTTTACTTGCTTCTTCTGCCTCTTATAATATCCTGTAAATTCATTTAGTCTTCCCTGTATTATTCTAATATTACGCTTCTATCATCATCTATAAGGGTCAATTCAGGGTCAAGTGCGGAGCTCTTCCCTTTGTCAGGTGAGTGTATTTTATTTAGACTCCTTTTTTACATCGATTCATCCTTAGCTTATAGACACGGCTCTAGTTCATCGTTTTTTGTGTCATTTACTGCTCATATCCTCAATCTATAACCCTACGATGATACTACAATGAACTATTGGTGAGGAATAAGTTGGAGCTACGTTTAACTAGCCTTCCCTTTAATTTATTCAATCTCGGTTTTTTAGGACTTTTAGAAGATGCTAGTAAATGTTAGGTGAACTTTCGGTACTAAAGTATCCCTATTATTAATACTACCCTTGAATCAGTCAACTTATAAGCGATGGACTACGTCCTACCAGAAATGTTTTATTGCTAGGAATAATACAAGTTGTATCATCAACCATTCAATTACTTTTACTAGTCTCGTTTTAAACTTAGGGTCTCAAAATACCTTCGAATTTATTTGTTTTCAAATAACTAGCCAGCTACTTACTTCTACTGCGTCAAAGATTCAATAAATAATAACTTCGTTTGAAAGATTTACTACCGACTTATTTTGGTACGAAATTCACTAAAAGCCAATTTTACACCGGAGCTTGGATTTTGGATTGAATCTATGACTCGATTTATGACACTGAACTATCTGGAAAAAACCTTTGTACATAGTTCTGGAGATGCTGCGTTCAGTAGGACTTACGTACTAGCAGCGAGTACCGTTACACAACAATAATTTCTGTGATGACTGATGCGTCTATCCCTACCTCTTGTTTGTCAGCTTGCCTGTCAACATTTTAACCAGCTAATAAAATAATCCTATCGCCTCCCAAGTAGAACTTGAGACTAAAGGTGTGTAAATCTTAACGGCACAAGACTTGGTATTTTAACCACACTTGTTAGCGACACGTAGCTCGTCGAATGTTAGCGAAGTTATCGGGCATGGTACTTACTTCAAGAATGGTGAAATAGGTAAGCATCTTGCTCAGCTCTACCGCATAGGCTGGTTCGTCAAAAGAGTCGGCTGGGAGGATATCTTCCGTGGTCAAGTTGGACAAGTCGTTCTCACCGGTGACGGACCTGCTGAATCTTCTGGACGTTTTCAGGTTGAATGTCGGCAGGGCGAAGGAGAGTGGGAGGGTTATCAACAAGCCTAGAAAAATATATAATATAAGAACAATTGTATATACTTTCTGGCTCAATTAGCTAGAATTGGCTGCATTGACGCCGGCTTTATGTTTCTCCTTCTTTCTGATGAAATATGTTAGGAAAAGAATGGGTTCTATTCGGTTTCTGAGTAAGATTTTTTTTAAACTATCCCTACAATGTTAGACTCTACGTTTTATTTTCCAAGGGTTACAGGGAAGCTGAATTTAACCTAAAGGGCCAAAAGATTGGAACCTAGAAGAGGAAGCAGCTAGTTGAAATTAATTATTTATTAATTCTGCATGAGGTTTGAAACATAACTTCTACATTATTGATTGGTATTAGTCTTGAATGTTTCTCATCATTTAAAAAAAAGTGTAATTAGGTAACATGAAATAAATTGCAGACGGATTCGTCTAGCACTACTTCATGTTCATATTGCTACAAGAAATGCCATACTACTTAAGGAATGTATGGTGAATTGGTGATGGTGATGTATACATTAACTTGAAAAATCGGAATCCTAGTCCTAACCCGTCGTCACTATTACCTGTGCAGATTTAAGTTACTGCAAGTAGTAAATCTCGCTGAGATAGCCAAATGAACGGTTCAAAAGGTAATAAAAGGATGAAAAAAATAAATTAAATTCAAACTCTTAATAATAAGTGAACCTGGTCTTCTATAGCTAAGCTAATAAAATGGCAAGCCTAGAATTGAGCTGTTATATAGATAACGAGCGTAGTTGGTAATAAACTGACCAATATCAACAGGAGATTGGGTGTTGAAATAGATGAATCGCTTCTGTCTCGAATGCACTTCTTCCGCATGGTTGCTATTGCTGTCACCCTCATCAGCACTGCAAGCATTGATCAGAAGTAAGATCGCTGATAACAGCCTAAGAATTGAACACTTTCCTAGGGATAAAATAAATTACACAATATTATTAAACTACTGCATATAGTGACCGTCTTGAAAGTCCACCACTAGTGAATTAAGATTTAGCCCTAGTGGAATCCCCAAATTGGAAAGCAGTTCCACGGCTACTGCTGCAAATCAATCTCAACCAGTAATGAATACCTGCATTGCTGCTGAACGTCTGCATCTTCTTTTTCCTTTCGGGGTCTTGACTACACAGACTTGGAAACTTAGTGCTAACTTTGTTTTCTTTTCAAAGAATTTCGAAAAAACCTAGCTGTCACTGGTAGAGAACTGTGTAGATCCTCGTCGTAGAAATGTCACCAAGAAGTCAGACACCGAAGAGGCAACAGTTCGGCCTTATAAGGGAGCTAAAGTTTACTTTCAACGGTAGAAAAAGATGGGAAAACAATAATTTCTCGTTGGCCATCCCTGTGAAGTTCAAATGTTTGCCTTTAACACATACATATCCACCTTAGAAAGGTTTTTATCACATTGATACCACTAATAATAATAACGCTTCTCAATCCAGTTTACTCCACTACTTCTTTACTTAGAGGCCGGTGAGTTGGCAGAAGAAAGGCTGCTGACGACGGTTTTGAAAAGTGAATGACACGACGGACTAGAATAAGATTGACAGTAACCATCATTGGAATATTTCGGTAGTAGATTTTGTTCTCCTGTTCACACCAACATGCAACATTTCTCATCTTCTGCTCCTCCGCTGTTCATTTTGAAATATGAGTTTGGGCTGAGGGGAAAAGTCAACTGAGAGTCAAGATTCCAACAATGAATCCGTTGGATGCCAAAAATGTTGTGACAAAGTTTCCCAAGAGCAGAGTAAACCACTTTGTTAGACTGCTTCAGATGTTGGAAAGAGTTTTTTTGTTGGCTAAAATGAACAAACTGATGGTTGCTGATTCGGGATTATGATGATTAACAAACACTGTTTCAATGCGCGGATGCTGGACCTTGGTTAAGTACAATGGACAAGGGTACTGTTTCTAGTTCTTTAGTTGAGTTTTTTACGTATTGTTGTAATACGTCGAGTGCTAAGTCAACTAATTAACACAGCTAAGACTGATTTAGCGAGCATTGGTAATGAGAAAACGGACCAGTTATTTAATAATACTAAGATATTATTAGCACCGCTATAGATAGATGTGATATATGATTTAGATAGGTGGATGCTTCACTGCTTGTCTTCTTATGGGTTTAGTAACCTTAGTTGAGTTCAGTATGTGTTCAATATCCAACCGATATACTTATCATCGGATGAAAAAGATATCTTCTGAAAGACGGTTAGCCCAGTTGCTGCTTCTAACGCTAACAATAAGAAGCCACCTAAGTCTGTCCGCTTATAACGATAGATCTTAAGGAACATCATCGGGACCAGCAAATCAGGCAGGATGACCATAAACAGCAGCCCCAATCATTCCGTACACTGGTCTACTTTCATATCAACAAACAAGCCACATATCGTTCACTTCCTAATCTTAGTTACGGGAACATTAGCTCTCTGGTCATCCATAAATACATATGAAACTAAACCCGGTTGACTGGCTGGTGTGCTAAATATACTTGCTGAATAATCTAACGTCTTCTAACCCAATTTTGCAAGCAGGCTTGAAAGTTAAAGGAGTCAAATCTAAGGTTTTGAGTTCTTCTGTGGTAATTTTTACAGCCCTAGCTTGCAGCAAGGAAATTCAATACCGATGATTGCTGTACCAATGTACTATTAGTTAATAGAGCAGTCCTTATTTTTAAGTTTCTTTGTTTTACGTTTGTTCAGAGACTTGACCCTGTAGGTTATTCTTATAGCTGCCAGTTAGCTACTTTCAGCCGTATAAATGATACATTATTAGTGTATACATTATTAGCCGCATAAATAATACATGACAAAAGGGTATTCCTTAGTTGGATAATGAATTGTAATGTGTGACATGACAGGTTAATGACATCTCTGTTAGTACTACGGTCGAAAAACTGACTAAGCTTGAATTTGAAGCTCTATAGTGAGTACAATTTTAAAAGCAACTCGGGGAATACAAACTATTTGTTCAATGACTTGATTATGTGCCAGATTTGTCAAGTCATTTGACCTCACAGGTCATATTGACTTGCATAACTTCGTGACAGCTAGGAACAGGACTGGTAGACTTTGCGAGGTTTAATGCAATACAAATACGAAATACTTAAAGCAAACCGTGAATGTAGACGAGATTCCACAAGTAAATATATTTTTTACAAAGAACTAACTCTAAAATAGTACTTATAAGTTCATTTATTGCATAAGAGAGTAATCATCCATGGTTCACTAATCATAAATAAATTTTAAATGGCGAGTTTCAATTAGTTCGTTCGTGTGAGTTTTTCAGTCACAGCAATAATCAGCAATCGATTCTTTCATCCGTCCAAACCTAGCCTTAACTTCACATCTCACCTCGCCTCTGAATGATTTCACTATAAGCACTTTTAATGACGACTATGACTAAGGTAATTGATTGGAGACTTATTTAGCTTCAACTTCCTTAACCTGTTCATTTATATAATAGATGCATGCATTAATTTGATAATAATAATAATAATAATGATGCTTTATTGTCAAAGGAATCAACGAAGTCAACAACGCTGGTTTACATCCAAAGACAATATATCCCAGGGGAAAACTTTCCTCTATTTTCCAACAAAACCATTAAAAGAGAAAAGTTTTTTGGACGGGGAACTTTCTATATCCTGTTCAGCAGAAAATGACATGAATGGGAAATATTAGTCAAATCGTTTACTGTACTGTTCTGTTACTTGCTGTACTGTGATACTAACATGAAAACAATTAGGAGTATCATTATTTTAACCGGTGCAAATTTCCACATGTAAAATACCGTTCAGTCTGATGAATTCTTAAACACTACACACTCTATTACTGTTATCCAGGACGAGGAAATGTAGCTTTTTACCGTTCAACAAACAATTATGATAATGCTTGCTAATTTTCGTTCGTCATAACTTGGCAATAATTGGTTTTATGAATTAGTAGGTATATGAATGTCAATACGCTTACAAAATTTACTGCGCCACACTAAATTTTACTATTGATAAGTTTAAATTCCTAAAATAATTTGTACAGGGCAGCTCGAAATGATGTACTGCTACAGTTGGAAACACGGTACGTCTTTTCGCCTTTACAAGATAAGAAAGAAACAAAAAAGATGATAAAAGAAACGTTTTGTAAAAAGGAACCTTTCTCTAGAAATATGTGACAACACCTGACTTTTTGCATGAAAATGGTCACGTAGTAAAATTCAGGTCATTTTGGAAAATAAATTCTTTATTTTACATTCATGTAGTTTCTAGAATCAACAACTACAAGTCATTTGCTTAACTTTAAATAGTTTTTAAATTAACAATAATTTAAAAATTTCATCAATAAATAATAACTCCTTCTTGCTAATTAATTCCATACTACAACAATGCTCAGCCGATAGTTTTCAAACTGGATTATTTTATTTGCATTTGTGGCAATTTAAAAAAATTCCCTTTACTGGTATTCTAAAGAAAAGCAAAGCACTCTACTCCTAGCATTCCTCACTCCAACTGACTGTTTTCCATTTAAGATTTAAATAATCTAGGTAAAACACAGCATTAATAATATCAGGAACTCTTCTAGAGAGGAAACGTTCATAGTTATTTAATACGAGTGGGGATAGTCCATCCGTAACAATAGCATTTCAGATATTAATAATTCATAAATACATATATTGATATCGTCTATCTGTCCACAGGAGTCTACCATATACCCATACATTATCACTGGTATACTAATTAATAATACTACTAATATATGATTGCGTTGATTTGCCTGTATAAATTCAGATTAATCCTGTAATTGATATTAATACACAATAAGCTATGTACAACTGTCTTTCTTCATCTGTTTTTACACTTTGCAAAATTTGACAAAACAGTATTAGGCATAGCTCTTACATTTGGCTTTCTTTCTTTATTTTACTACCTACTTATTAGTACCAAGGATAAATTAATTTTGAGTGTGTGCATCATGAAGTGAGCTCTTAATTATTTTTTTTTTACTAAAAGTAGTCTGGATTTAACTAGTGTATAAGAAAAGCTAACTAGAAAATTAAGCTGGTTTGATTAATAAATTAAAAAGTCGTATTTAATTATCCTTGGAAGAATTCGATTTCCGGCCGTTTTACCTTCTTATAAATTACTCATAGATTAAGTCATATTATTTCATTCTTAATTATACTCATTCATTTTAATAGTAAGTAAGTAGTTTAATTTGTCGGTTCTAATACAAAAGTCAATGTTGACAAGTTTAAATAAAATCCTGCATCTTGTTAATCAGTATTTAACATATTTACCAGTAATTAGCAGTACAGGCAACCGATAAAATTTCTTTGATAGATTTCTATTCTGTGTTCAGTTCAGCAGACACACTTAATGCTCAATTATCTTTAATTTATTTTTCAACTAAATTAATATTGAAACCTGCAAGCAATGGCTAGAATATAATCGTTGGTAAATAGTAATATGTGGAACTGCATATTATTATTATTATTATTATTAAAGTACTTATTATTCGTCGATTTCCGAGCTCAATCTAATGCAATAACAAATGTTTGCCTGGACAAGTTATTTAATACTTATTTGGCTCAATAAAAGTAGCATCTTTGTATGTTTTCAATAATTAAAAGTAGTACAAGTTGTAGTCGGTGGTCCATAGAGTCTGTTGATTCTGTCTGAATAATAATAATCGCTAATAGTTGAAGAAAGCAGTTGACTTGGATAATGAAAGAATGTCATTCGAAAAATTCGGCATTTTCTCTCCCCTCCGATCCAACAACTTCAAAGGCTGCGTTGCATTATAAATTTGCACAGATTACGCAAAATTATAGAAGTTTGTAATTGAACCAAAGAATTTATGAGACCTTCATCTTCATCCCATTACTGGCCCAGTTTCATCAGCTCCCATCAACTCACTTAGTTGATTAAAAGTAGTAATCTAGAAATTGTATTAAAGAATCATTTTTACTAGTTTTACCTCTACAACTTAGGAAGAGTTAGAATTATTTGTCATGTTTTACCATGGGGAGGTTAGAAACCGAGTCCGTGTCATTGTTGCATTTCGGATATACTTCCATACAGTTGGCAGCACCTTGACCATCCTTAGCTGCCTTCATGTATTTGAAATAGCGGAGTATCTTCGAAGAAGAGGTAACTGGACGCTTGAGTTCGGTTTGGTGCCTGAATTGAAACAATAAACAACTTTAGAATCGTAAAGTTTACAAACGTTGACATTCTCTTTATCTTTCTGGTTTGCTAAAACCCAGAATATACAGTGCAACCCTATTCTGCTGTCCCCCAAATGTGCATCTAGGTTACACCCCTCTTTTCGACAGATAAATCCTTTCATATAGGACTTCACAAACATGGTTTATTGGTTCATATTGGTATTTCAGCTAAAAGAGTTTTCTATGCAAATTCATCCTTTCCTTTTAAGTATCAAACAGATCTTTCCCCCCTTTCTAATCAATTCTTAGTAAAAACAAGCTCGCAAATTAGCATCATACATTTGATGGATATGAAGTGGTATGAACTTTGTCTGTCATTCAAAATGATAATGAATGATGAATCCGTTTGCATTTGCTTGCTCACCCTTTCGCTGCATGTAAACCACCGATTGTATTGTGTTGACATTGTTTGCCTATCCACCGTGAACTTTATTATATGTTTGCTGGCTCTTTAAGTGACAACATTGAATTCAACCCAATATTCATTACATAGATCACCAAGAGATACTCCTCATAGAAGAGCAACTGTTAACGCCGCTCCAATACTGACCGAGTCCACCCTACATGCACTGTCTAAAAATGCCTTAACTTTACTTTACTTCGAAATCTAACCATTCGTCCCTAGAAGGCAAGGTAAGAAGGGGAGAAGTAAGTAGCAGCTCTTTTACTAGGAAATCTTTTAGGAAAAATATTAATTATGAAAAGATAAAACCTTCTACGGTGAGCAATGAGGTTATTTAACTAACCAAAAGATCTTATCCAAATGCCCATCATTGCATTACATTACGTGTACATTGCATATATGCTATACTAACTCAGCACTAAACACACACACTGAGTCGAAACAACAAGCCATTATAATTAATTTTATATTTATACCACAGCAACACATACATATCTTCAATTCAACACCCACTACCGTTAGCTTATGTATGTTTGTCAAAGGATTATTTATGTACGCATGCAACTAACTGTGACGAAGTCTTATCACTTTTCCGTATCCACACCGCAGCAGCGTTCTTTTTTGGGAAGATAGTCCAAAAACAGACCGTTCGTCTATATAAATATAGGAACAAGATATCGAGAGGTAACAAAGAGGTTTATCAAGCCGATTAGGTGTCGCGTTGGACATTCACCGACTCAAAAATGTAACAATATAGGATTTAAAAAAGGATTGAAGGGTTTTTTTTCTCTTTTGTCATCCCCACATTGCGTTAACAAGAGGTTACAGCTATGTCTGAATCCCTAATTCTAAACATTGTCTCAAACTTATGATGATATCGTATTTTTAGCCCAGTTTACTTTATTTGTATCTCCTATCAAATGGTTCAAACTCGTAAAAATAGTATCTACAACTTATGTAGAAGATACCTCTGAGAACCGTTGCTCAACTCTGTGCTGTGTGGGCTTGTAATGTTACATTCACACAGTGTCGTCTGTCGTGTAAGCAAATTTTCTGAGAGTTGAGAAGTAAAAATCAGAAATGTAAGAACCCTTTTTGAGATTAATAGTATGATAATGAAACTGACAAGTTTTTTAAAAGTTTCAAGGTGAAAAAATTTAATAATTTGTCACTAAGCATACTTTTGATCGCCTTTATAAAATGCTGAATTCTAATCCAGTATTCTAATAAGAATGTATTGTGATATTCATATCACTAATCTAACTCTGCAATTTATCGATTTTGCAGCCGAATTTCCTCCATCAATCCACACAGGTTTAATAATTGGCATTTCAAGTAAGAAGAACGTTTTTCAAAAGCATTGGATGTAAAGTTTCGTTATTATGGTTAAAAAGTTGATTAATTGATATATCTGGATCTGTCGTATGCTATCAATTTGATTTTTTTTCAAACTTTACTCAAATTTCTTCACGGATTCTTTTTTTGCAAACGTTGGGTGTTAAAATGCTGACTCTTAAACCATCTAGACCTGGTTTACAATAAATATTTTCGATCTGCAAAAGGCAGGTTACGGAATCACATCCTAGAGAAATATTCTATTTGATTGGTAGAAAACGTAAAGTACGTTTGGATTATTAGAAGCTTTTGCAAGAATGTACTTCTTTAGCCCTCCACCCATAATTTACTTTTTCTAAAAATTCACAAGGAAATAAAAAGAAAACGTGTGGCATTCAAACAGGTAGGTTACTAAAAGACGCATTAATAGTAATTTACAACTCGGGACATTTTTTTGAAAACCAAATGTTGTAGTTCTCCTCAACAATTTGTGTCTCTCTTGAAAGAAAAGACTCTTGATTAAGACAAGGATAATTACACCAAAAAAATAAGCATCCCATCCCCATTACATTCCATACTTAATTTTGATTAACCACACATGCACCAACAACATCACCCTCCAATAATGATATCTTTCCCTAAAAAAGCTACCGAGGATCTCGCTAGGTATGCAGTAAGTTTGCGTGAAACAATTCATTACATAGAATGTGAAAGTGTCCCTCTTGACGTAAATTGACACTGATCCCAGTTTCATGTCAACTCGTAACTAATTTTTAATGGACTAGATCATGCAATTCTTACTGTTCCCCATTCTTAACTGAGTTCATCTCTGGATCCCTATCTATCATTGCTACTGACTTGAATAAAGTTCAATTTGACAACCATATGTGTCATGGGAATCCACAATAGGGTTAACGTCGAAAAAAAACTGAAAACTGCATGCAATACAAAATATCCTCACAGCAAAAGATTAAACGAAACTACCGCAGGACAAACGACCTACGCTACCCAGTGGTCAAATTTATGTCTCAATTGAAATGTACAATTCTTGGATGAAGTAAAAGGAAAAACATGATTGTTAAGTGCTTAACACTCGCTTACTTTGATAATTGTGCAGAGAGCAGGTTGGAATAGGGAGCATATTTAACAGGAAACTTGTAAATTGAACAAACAGCCCGTTCTCTACAACCCTCCTCTTGATAGCCAAGATGAGTAAAAATGGAATCAATCCTTGATAACAAAGGACTGTAAAATGGGTCATAGTTCTCCACTTCGGCTTGCAAAGCTGTTGAGGGAATGTATTGGAAATTAGAATCCGGAGGTTGCTTCACATGCTGATTGTCCTGTGATTCAGAAATAACTGATCCACCCCCAGTAATCGCATATCCACCGCCCCCTTCTTCCGCATTCAGTAACGACTTGTAATAATTTTGCTGCCTCCGACCTTCGTTCGAAGACCCCGTTAATCCTTGTAGCATTGGATTAAGCTGACTAAATTGGTGTTTCTGATCAAACCCATTTCCTTCACCACCTCCGGCCGCGTTATATCCAAATCCAAAACCAGAACCTCCTGTAGTTCCGTATCCAGAGTCTGGTGGGCCAGGTGGGCCATGACCCTGGTGGGGCTCGTAACCTTCTATTGCTGCAGGGGGAATTGATGATTCCCACGGTTCTGGACCCGATGAGCCATACCCCAACATCTTCATCATGTCCCAAGGACTTCCCCCCTTGAAAAATATGTTATACATCATGTACTTCATTCCAAACAACAAGGGAGCGAACATGCTTTTTATTATTAGCAAAGCTATTCCAGTTCCTATCCCGGCCAAGAAACTTGGCCCTGTTGAAATGGCAACTTCTGCAAAATCAAACAAAACAAACATTTGAATCATTGATTTTTAGCTCAAATCGCTTTTAGCTAGCTCAGTAGTGTCTCTCCTATAGTAAATTATACTTGACTCATTCATCAAGTTTATACATCTAACTACTACGTTATTAGTAGTCTCTGATAGCAAATTCATACGGCTGTATAGAAATGTATAGCTGGATTGACGCTAGCAAAAATCAGAGGTACGCAGATACTAAATGTTAAATGTCAAATTCATAAGAATTTTATTCTAATTTCGTTCTAGCACTTTATTCGTAAAAATCTATATAGTAGCAATATTTTCATTTCGTAGTAAACGACCAATTTGAAATTGTTTGCTTTCTCTCAATAACTGAATATGCCACCACCACCACCACCAATAACCACCTACTCTTATGTTCTGTTAAATATAAAAGCTAGCCATGATTATTATTCCTCCAAGTAACAGTTAAGAAAGAAGAAACTAACCACCTAGAAATAACATAGTGTCAATTTCTTAATCAGCAACCGTAACTGTTTAGGCCATTTATCTCAGTATTTCTTATTATTTCCCTAACCTTACTTGGTAAATCATTCGAAAATTGACAACCTATCACAAGCTACAATTGTAGAACTTTTCGATTTATGAATTCTGGAAAAATGTATTAGAAATATACCACATAATAATTTATAAGTTAACATCATCAGAAATTGAATTCAGCCCAAAGAACTGCGAATTCGGATCGTTATACTTACTTCTTCTTCTTTAAACAACTCACAAGGAAGCCCCTTGTCCAACTTTAGAAGCTATTTTATTTTCAAACAAAGATTATTTACTCGGTAATTAATCTTGCCAAAAAGTTTAACTAGCCAACTATAAAAGTATGAAGATCATCCAATTAACACGTAACACTGAATACTATTTCTAATTAGATAAGCAGATAGACCAAACGTAATCCCGTTTTTCTGAGTTTAGATAACCCCTATGATTATGTTGATGACTAATCTTTTAAGAATCATCTTCCTATTTCTATCTTCAAATAAATCTATTTGTATACAAGCTAGCAGAGCAAGGAATCTAGCAGACTTAGTAGAGTGGAAACTATTAGATGTTTCTGTAATGAAACTTGCTGTTAATTCGTCTCTTCTACTTTTACATGTGTTAAGATTTCTCCCGTCTTTTTTTTACAACAATCCTTATGTGTGACCTACCGTGTTATCATTATTATATTCGGTTAATTAAATTAATCTGTAACGAACAAGTCCAATTTAATTTTTAAAATCCACTGCATGCATCGTAGGTGAAAAAAAACAAGTTTAGACAACAAATAGCTACACTAACTAACCAATAATGAGCTTCAGTTTGAGTTCATAATTGTAAAATTTTGCATAACCAGCACGAGATGTGTATTTTGCTAACAAATACACAACCAATCAGCAAACTTAATGCAATGTTATTATTAGTATTTTTATCAATCTTGCTAATTAACATTGAACTGAAATCAAGGTTTCAAAAGTGTATATGCTTAGATGAGCATGCTTTATAGAATTGCATAATGGCAGTGGTTTACATGATTTGATTTTGAGCACATTTTATTTAGGCATTAACTAAGTTAAGTTCCGTACTGTGAGCAAACTTTGCTAATCTGTAACCTGGGAAGAGTGGCTATCAACATGTAGCATAATAACCTACCTTTGCTGTGTCCTAAGCCATAAACTGCTAATTTAGTTAGTTAAGCAAACGTCTTACAATGGAAACCAGTCGAGTGATGATTTGACCTGCTATACGTACATGTTCTAATAATTAAAACCTTGTAATTGTATTTCTCACTAGCGATTGGAATTGCTTAATGCAAAGCACATCCTCTCGTACTAAACTTATGAAATGAAGACGAGCAACTAACCAAGCTAATCTGAATAGCATTGAGTTAGTCAGCACAGTACAGGATGACAGTAGTAATTTACCATGTTATCACTACTACCTGAGTTGGATAGTGACAGCGGTGCATGTTTAATGGTTGTATTAATTTGGCCAGAATTTTAAAACTCTGCTACAGACACAGATGAAAAATATAGCCATCCTGCAATTACGTTACCATTTACACGTAAGTTCTTACTCATTCTAGCTAAAATACTGTTAGTAGCTGACATCTTTGTAGCTTCAGTTCGTAGATGTGATTTATCCTTTATGCATCATCACTGCATGAGGTAATAGGTAATTTATTCATCATAGCAACTAAATACTTGCTTAATGCATCAAAATTCTGGCATAATTGCGGCCTAGAATTTATTTCTATTAGCCTATATTTGTTTTATGAATACCTTCTAAAACCCTATCAAAATGTATAGTAGTGCCACAAAAGTATAGTCAACGAATTAAGTCGACTAAAAACTCCTGCATCAAGCATTCGCAGTTGAGTAAACCGAGAAATTTCGCTGAACTCCTTGATTAAGGAGAAGGAGCGCAATATAAAAGTGGAAAATTAGCTGCTTATCCGTTAGCAAGCTATTATTTTAGACTTTTAATTTATGAGATGAGTGTTTTATTAACCCATCGATCAATCGTATTAATCGATGTTCAACTTTAGCCTGAAAGATCTCAGTAGATTGCATGAATGAAATCCCAACTAAAGCAATTAACGTGTCGTCAATTACTCTTGGACATGCACGTACCACAACTACAACTACACCAATCCCATAAGCTCTCTATAATCATTACAATCTGTAGAGATTCTACTATACATCTTACAATCGTATGTACTACAAAGCAGCAATCACTGTTCATTCTACATACAATATGACAAATTAAGATATAAACACTTAACTCCCAAAAACCCAACACCACCCTTGATTGACTCCTGTAATCAACCTGACACATTTCATTACTCTATTTACCATTTTTTCCTTTAGTTTAAGTATTTAAGCAGACAAACCAGAGACAGTCCCCTAATTCATTACTAATGACTTAAAATTCAAGGCTCGTCAAAAATGTTTTAAAAGTTCTACATAGTGCATCATCCGGGCTAAGACATGAGTACCAGCTTGGCACGAGTACAAGCAACAGGTAAATAAAGCCGTAAAGCTTAAACGGATAAAAAAACTAACTAACTCATGCATACAATAGAATATGATGTTGTAAACATGAAATGACAACTCGAGAAGGTTTTTTTATATAATTTTACCTGAATGCATACATTCATGTACTCTCAATGCATGAGTAAAGTTTCCATTGCGTTTTTTGCTGATGCTTTTCTAATCCTTCGACTTCGTGGGCAACTTCTTGTCATACATTTTATAATGCTGGTTCAAACGACATAATTGTCGTCAGTACTACTACCAACTGGCCAATGGATTAACCAAATAAACTCATTCATAACAATTAAGCCATCTTCTTTGTACCCCCTGACTGACATAAACCTTCAGCAAAACATCCACGCTCTAAATTGGGTAGGTTGTATGTAGGTAATGCATTATAATGGTTTTCTAAATGGCCAACCTCTAATCTATTTTTTGGCTTGACTTCTGTTAAACTTTCATGATTCACTTTCATTTCCATTAAATACTAAATACCTCGGTTGAAGTTTCTTAAACAAGTCATACTCTGCTTGGGCACTTCTTTGCTATAAACCAACCTGACTAGTTTTTCTATCATTTAGCCAGTCTTACATTTCACTTCATTCGGCATTACTCGCAAAAACCAAAGCTCATACCGTATTTATGTTTATTTGTCTAATCTCTTGAAAAAAATCCCTATGCCTGGTATCCTTGTCTTGTACCCCTTAAGTGTTTTACTTTCTTGTGTCAACGTTTCCATTAAGTGAACCACAAGATGCAAGCTCATGGCTAAAGCTTTTGTGTACAAACTCTTAATTGTTATAAAAACTCAATTAAATGTATTTGCCCCTAGAACACAAACTTTTCTGAGTGGATAAACTACTTTTTTTTAATCCAATACATATTAAGGCATAATCATTCGTCATTTGAATGGTCAGACAAGAATACTGAAAACAAGAGCTAACCAGTACGATGTTAGCTTTAATCCTAGTTAAAGTGTTAAGATTTTGAGCATACAATTGATATTTTATGAATCTAAGTTGAATGTACACAAAAATGTAACCGATGTAGGGTGCTATGTTGCATGTGCATAGAAATCGCATGATTGTATAGCAGGTGGGGCAAGTAGTAATGATTTACTGATCTTCCTCGTCTTTGCAAAAAGCTACACAAGGGAAGTCAAGCACTGCGGTCTTGTTTTAGCCGCACTCATCATTAAAAAAATGTACTGCCTGTAGCTGCTACTCTACAGGTAAATATCGAGGATTACAAAGTGAATAAAAACTAAAGACAAAACAAAAAGTGTGGATTGAGACTAAACTGAAATTAAAATTACTCCTTTCTCAAAATAATGCACATCTATGGTACGCTGCACGCTGCACCTCCTCGTCCGTTTTTCATCATCCTCTAACAAAAAGAGGCTAATAATTTATTTGAGATTCTCCACTAAGTAATGTAATTTGCAGCTGAAGCTCTATTTCTATGGTGTAGTAACAGTGGCCCTTAGTAAAGGACGCCTACCTTATATGTGACTGCATGCATTTATTTAGGCGTTTGAATGCTTCGGCCATGCACATCCCTATCTCTATTAGGCCTCTAGTCTTTAATCAGAAACGTAAAAGAATACTTGTACTTTATTTTATCTACTTAGCTAGCATGTATAGCTCTCTATGCTTATGCCTACGCGAAACTTTAATCCTACAACACCACACACATAGTCAAGAGTAAAGAGCACGTTGAGCAAAAAGCACAGTTTTCTTAATCCTCAGCCACCAGAAGAAGATGAGTATATTATAGAGAAAGGATTGAAATATTCTTGAGATAGTATTATTATAAGGAACTTAAATGCACGAATGTTGGTTACGTGAAATAGGTTAAGCGTAAGAAGCATGGTCAAGGACAGCAAAAATCCAAAATCCTCGTATGTGCAGTTTTTAGCCTAACGATTGAAAACCATTTTTTAACGCTGAAACATTTATATATTTTTTCACTGCAAGTGGACTATATGTATCAGTACTATTTATTATTTACCATTAACCAACTAATATGGATTCCTGTGCCCAACCACGAAGCAACAAAAAAGACAACTTTAAACGAATGGGCAGTACAGACAGTTATATTTTTCATTTCACTTATTATTATTTCTCGTGAGCTTAATTTACCGAAGAGAATAAGTCAAAGCATGAGTAGATAACTGTGGGATAGACAAAGTAATAGAATGCAAGATTTAGTCCAAGGAGTAAAGATGCAATGCAATCCCTTCGCTTTAGTTTTAGTTTCGACGAAATGTAGAAAGTTTGATTTTAAGGAAGATAACTACAAGTCAGACGGGATACGTACTCAATAGTTTAAAGTCAATAATTAATAGTCTTAAATAAATAAATAGAATTATTGAGCTCAGGCTCAGACAGGGTAGAATCGAAGCAGAAATCAAGTGTAACTTATGTGCAAGCTTATTGGCTATGGCTAGTATTTGGTAATCCTGTGAGTATAACTACTAGATTGCTGAATAGACATGTTATGCATAGTTGAAGTTGTCCTTTCGAAAATAAACCATTTTGAATTGAATTAAATTGAATCCACACTGGATAAAGATCAGTAAAGATGCTTTCCCTTTTTTGTAAAAAAAAAGCTATAGTACCTGGCAGAATGCTTCAATTAGAGTATATTTTTCGGTTGTATTTAAATTTTGTTTGTTAAGTTTCTATCATTAACCTTAGTCCCCACTCTTAACAAAGTCGTAACAAACCGCAAAGTTGGTTAGTAAACCTTGAAGTAGCACGTAATCCGTTTTAGCAAATATAACAGCCGCAACGGATGGAATGTACATGAAATTACAAATGACCCAACTAAAATATTAGAATAGGTTTACTTACTAAGCTCATCTTGAAAAAAGGGAAGTTTTAACTTGAGATTGAAACCCGGGTCCCAAAATAGTCTTGGAGTGGACCGTCCCATTTCAGCGATCTCGTGCGTCCGGGGTGCTACCCGCAACTCAATTAGATGCGGTAGCTCAAACTTAAGCTCCCGAGATTTTGCAAACTGTTTATACTTATAAAATACGTACTGGTCCACTTGATCACCATATTTTTTTATAAATTTGTACACAACCTCTTCTGGCCAGTTTTCCGGTCCAAGTTCAGAATTATCTATAACTAAACTAACATTGTCATTTTTAACCAGCTCAAGCCAGGGGTACAATTTTGTTGACTTTTCCTCCAACTTTTTAACCAACCACAAATACAACTTCAGTTTTTGGCAATGAAACCCTTTACTTCCGGAGAGTTTACACTCTTTCCGGTGACTCTTAAGCACTTGCGACAGCTCCGTAAGATCTGGGCCGGTAGTGTTCATTTCACTGCTGTAATCTAACTTCATAGAATTGGGAAATATTCTAGTACCTTTAGTAACTTCACTTGCAGTCGGTTGAGCCAAAATTGGAACTGATGGTAAGTTTAGGGATGCTAAACTAAGGAAATTAGGTTTGATTCTTTTGCACCGAGCAGAGCTTCCCGATTGGCAATTCCTTTTATTGGATTTTTCTAGTTTCTTAGGGTAGAAAGGTTCAATCTTATACCCAGTCCAGGGTTGAGGGTACCTATTCGGAACTTTCTTGACGCTGCTGCTAAGTGATGTGTCATTGTTGATGTTCCTTTGATATCCTACATGCACAGTACTGCTATTATTACTACTGCTCCCTTCCACAACGGAAAACAGATTTGCTAGGGATAGCAAAGTCGTTAGGAGGAATAGCAAGGAGTTTGTTCTTTGGAGAAGATTGCCCATCGATTGTCTTAGAATCTTCATTTTAGTACACTTGATCCTGTGATTAAACAACGGATTCCTTGTTAATCCTCTACTCTGCTTTGGGAAAAAGTTGCTGATGCTGGAGGCTGAAGAAGTGGAGGGGTTTGATCATTCCGTCAGAAATGTACTTAGGGGTTGTTATTTAAAACGGAGTAGTTCTTCTGGGAGGCATTTTTTACATTCTTTCAATGGCGTCTTTACAAAGTTTCTTTCCAACCGGATCCTAGAAAAGCGTCAAAATGAAATCATCCGATTAATAACCAATCAATGTACAACACATTTCTTTAATCTTCGAGAAAGATATGTCTCAGTTACATTATTATTTCCTAAAATCAAAATAAACGACATTGTTTCCACCCTGGTTTCATCCTACAAGCTCTTATGAACACTTAAGCACACAGTGACGTCAACTAATAATGACAGATGCGGGATGAATCCACGTATCCTCGCTTAGTCCTCCTACCCTAATTTCAACTTAAACTCACTCACATCGTTATTAATTTTCGGGAATAGGTCTATCAACAAATTAAATTAGTAAACACATCCATGCCTGATACACTTTTAACGATTATGTGTGTGGAAAAAATAAAAGCCCTACACCTCTAAGGGTACAGATAAGCGGTTTTTAAAACTTTTCAACCTTTTCTATCGAAAATCTTATAAAGAAATGATTGTACTAAATGTATGCACAACAGTCCCCTGGGCTGAACCATACAACTCCTGGTAAACTTTACTTCAAATGATTAAATGAGGCACACGGAACACATTTTCAAAATCCGCGTTGAACCTACAAGCGCTTTGAACTAAATGAATGAACATACATGCACCTACAGATCTTACAAGTCGTAATGAATCTCACCCACTTTTCCACCCTTTTTTCTAGGCAAAACTCAGTTAACTAGACTTAAAGTCAGATTATCTTCAATAGTAAAGTAACTAACTAGCTAAGAAAGAGATGGCTAGAGAAAGATAAAAAGGAGGCAATACGATGCAATGCAACACCAACTTTGTTCTTCATCTGCTTACCTATGCATGCCTGCCTGAGGATTCTCAGTCGCCTGAAACTATGATACTTTACTTTGATGCTTTACGGACTTCACAGCTTGTTTACACACTTTAAGTAGACGCACTTCATAGACGGACAGCATCTCTTTAAAACAATTGAATCTTCTCGCAGAAAAACATATCATGATTGTAAGTTATGATATTATAAATCTAATGTATAAACTAGTGCAAGCAGGAAGATGTACAGGCAATACAATTAAACCATAAAAGTACACAATAGCTTGAGATTTCAGTTCCCTCAACAGCAAAACGTACGAAGGAGTAGCTTTCGTCAGGGTGCTTATATCAGTAATTATCATTTTAATAATGGAGTAATATTATTATTATCGTAATCTACAGGGGATGTCTCAGTTAGTCTACTAACTTCTTTAGGTGTAGCAGGAAACCTTAGTTTGTCTCCTCTTTAGCTGCCTATATGTGGAAAGCCTACACAAATACCAAATGTAAAATATTGTTTTTTGAGGGGACTTTGTTGAAAATGTGTGTCAAAAAATTGAGAGCGGATAGAAATTTAAGTTTCAAATGCATCGGATTGTTAAGCAAGTTTCATAAATAGTGTTTAAAAATACATTTTAATTTCTTAATTTTGAACGATTAACAAAATGTAAAATCATAATAAAAACTATTTGTGGGCTGAGCCTGGGCATGTATGGAAATCTTTATGCAGTTTACTATTTAATAAACTGTAACGATTTGCAGAGAAAGTAAACAATTACAGTACCGGCACAGTATTTAACAAAAATTCAAGTTTTCTTGATTGTACTCATTCATAACATAAGTAATTCTGAAAACGTGATTGCCTTGCAGATTTCTTTCACTTTTTATGTCTATTACAAACTTCAACGAGCATTTAAACGTTTTTTTATGGAGCAAAAAAGTAATAGCAAAAAGGAGGATTGTTAGAAGCCTAAGAGCAGAGATGGATTTCAAATACACAAAGATGTCTTTTTGGTGGCTGTACAAAGATAGGATAACCTATCCTTTGACATTCAACTCGTCATTTTCTTATTTAAAAAATCCTAAAGAATCATTTAGGTTTTCTAAACGGTTTCGGTTTAATTATGAGTAAACTTAACCGTAAAAATGAAGCGACCGATAGAAGATTTGCAGGAAGGTTTTAACTACCCTTTTCAGTTTACTGAATCAAAAAGGATGCAACGCCAATACGTAGAGAAGAGCTTAAGTAAACTGCTTCCACAAAGATACAAAACAAAAGGACCACAAGAGGATGCATATTTTATTGACCTATTATATCCTGCGAGATAATACCTATTTATTCTGTGTCCACGCAGTAATAAACTTTATCCGTTCCTTGTCCTTCCTGTTTCAGAAACTCTCTTTCTCTTTGGCTAACCTTCTCTTTATAAAAGAGGCTTTATAAAAATGTAAAAAATCTAGCCCAAAGTTTACTGGGTAAATGAATAATCTAATCTAATAAAAATGGAGAAACTCTAGGTTAGATAAGGTAAGCTTAACCGGCCTTAAACTGTGGATAAATCTGTTAATCAATCTCCAGTTGCGCACAATTGTTACAGGTTAAAACTTAGCAATAAAAGGGGTGAGTGGCACTGTCTACTGACTGTTCTGCGTGCTAAGAAAGCATTTAGCCTAAAAAACTTCCGATCCCCTCAGAAGCAAGTTTGCCAAACAGTAACTCTGGAGTGGACCTAAATGGACATTAGGTTGCCACTACATCATAATTAATTAAGGACCTAAAATTATACACATTTAGTTTCATACAGTTACGTTTTCGTTTAACCTTTAGAACATTTTTCTGAGAAATCCTGAACTGTTGAAATTAAATATCAAAAAAGTAAATTGAAATGAATCGTAAAGTTTTGATAAAGCAGATTCAGTTTAATCTTTAGAACATGTTTCATTGAAACTTTAGTTAATTGGAGATCAATAGGTGAAGATAAGCCTTAACATTGATTAAAATTGATTAAAACCGGAGATTCTTCTTTATCAACTGAGTAATTTATCATGCTTCCCTAGCTACTTAAGGCTCTGTTGGAGATGCATGAAGAACTATTGTAAGCATATGAGATAAATTAGGGAAATATTCCGTTAGTTTTGGGTGTGATAGTCTAATTTGCACAAATAATGTGAAAAATAATAATTTTAGCACCCTTTCTAACATAAATTATGAAATAAATTTTTTAAATATTATTGGTAAAAGCTTTCAAGTAAATTTTAATTCTTTCAACTCTTGACATCAAGCTGAAAAATATCCCATTTTTCAACCGAAAAAAATTTTTTTATTCCAATTTCCGGGATTATTTTAAAATATGTTACAAGTAAGAGTATTAATTCTTATAATTTTTTATTGAATTTCTATTCGGCCATCTAATATCTCTTTGGAGTGTTTTTACTCTTTCTCAATATATTTCGGAATAATTTGTGCTTCTTACCCCGCCCCATCGTTTGTTTAGAATTCCAATATATAGCCTTAATTATACAGTTATACATAGTAATTAGTACACTAAAACTGATATGTTTCAATAAAATCCGTCTTAGCGTCCTGCTAAAAACAACCCTGCTTAAAAATGGGTTAATTTTTATTAAAGAATAGGCTGCTTGATCACTACACAATAGTGTAGTAAAAATGGATGTTTCTCACTCAGCGAAGAAAGTCTTGAAGCAGAATGGTACTACGATTGGAACAATTCTTCAACGCGTCCTTAGTCTTTCTGAGTCATCTCCTTTTAAAATTATATCTCAAATATATTCACCTTTAAGAAGTGAAATGCTCACCTTTAAGAAATCCCAAGTCCTCCCAATAAAATCCTTCCTTTTGATAGGTCAAGTTTGCAAGAATCCTTAAAATTAAGTCGTTTTTAAGATATCAAAAGAAATACTTAGCAAGAAATAGTCTCAGTATAAACAGTATTTAAAAACCCACAAAACGGAAGGAGCTTTCTTTCTTCGTTTTTCAAGAGGAAGCCGAGGTTTTTACAAAACTGTGTCCAGATACAGACTGTGAACAAGATGTAAGCCAACGCTGGTTATATTTGTCACTCTTAGTGGGTTTTTAAGTTAATGAACAAATCCCAGCCCAACAGTAGATCAGTAGATTTGTTCTTTTAACATTAAAAATTCAACATCCCATCATAATGTACTAGCATTAGTTGCATGCAAACTATAGTTTATATCAGAAAAATCATCAAAGCAGGTTAAATGAAGATCCCCTTTCCGCACTTCATCTTCATTCGCTTATTTATTTGCTGTCTCTTTCACCCTTTTCCCTGTAAAAATACAAAGAAATAAACAACTCAGACATGGGATTCATCCATTAGAGAAAGATGTTCGACATTCTAGAGGACACGAGTATAGAAAGATGTAGGTATGTAAGAGAATGTATAATTATGAAGAAGATGATAGTCACAAAGAGGTTGAAATATTCAATTCAAAATAGATAATTTTTATTATTTCCTGTTGGGCTCGTCCTCTTCATTTAAAGGTCCACCTACCTCTACAATGATATTATTATTTGCCTGTGACGAGTTTAAGGATCATTAGGTGCCACAGATTTGTAAATAAGAGTGGAATAGATGAAAGTTTTACGTTTGCATGTGTGAAAATGCATGATACATCTCATTCAAACAAAGAGTAGTTAACCACCATGCAAACTGGTGCAATTGTGCGTAATTAAAGTGCAATGTTTTACACCAGTTGTTACAAACTTAAATTGCAATTAGCCATCGGTATATTAAATTCGATAAGGATTTGTCGATACCTTTTGGTCCTTTCTTGTGATTATCAGAATGTTGAACGATCCACAGACATGCTACGCAATCTTTCTGCTACAAAATAAAAGATCTCGTTTCTTCAGACCACCAGGAAAGTCTTTTATCGTTTAGTGGAGTATTAAAATAATTGGACAAATTATTGTCCTCATAATCTAATTGTCATATTCCATACAACTTTTTGCATTGATCAGATACGATGTCCTTGATTTGACGGGATGAAGAAAGGTGATAGCTGGACTCAATCTCGGCAGATATTACACATAAGAAAGCAAATAATAGAGAGAAATTTGTTGCCTACTGCTTAATTGTATATGTGCGTGCGCGCTATGTATCGATCTTCTGGTTTAAAAAGTAATCGTCGCTTCTATTCACTGTTTACCTCATATAAGACTCGTTTTTAAGACTCGTTTTTTTCTCCTTTGTATCAATCAGTAGACGCAAACTTTCATAGAGAGCTGTGAGTTTAGTTTCATAGTTTCAATGAATTAGTTAAAGAAGTTTGTGATTTTGTACACATAAATGTACGGTACGTTTTCCAAAAAAAATCACACAACGACCTGAGAATTTAAAAACAAACCGTCGTCTTGAATACCCATTTATTAAAATAATTTCTCAAAGAATTCAATATTATAAAAATACACTACTGTAGAAATTTTACTGGTTGTGGTACAGTGATTTCATAAAGCCCGTTGGCAGGATTGTGAGCAATTAACGGACACATAGAGGCGTGCCGGACTTCGTATGGATTTTAAAATCGTTTTAATTTCTTCCTAGAGTGCCAAAGATGTTTTTGGCACTGCAGGAAGAATAGAAAAAATAGAGTATGAAGAGATGGAATATTATCATATTTGTCAGAAATAATGTACATGTATCCATTTATTCATTTAATGAAACTACAGAAAAATCATAAATGGACAGGTATAGCCTTAATAAGGAACTTATTGCAAAAAGGGTGAACTGAAAAATATTTCTTTTCAACTCTTCAGTTAATGTAATAATTCCATTTCCCCTGATTGCTATAACCCAACCATAACTGCCCACATAAATAACTTGACTTTACGTATGCACATTAAAGTTTAGATTAATTTATCAATGAGCCACTCTATAACTTTGTCGTTTTAAAATCCCGTTGCTCCTACCATAAATAAGGCTTGTCGTCTCAAATGCATGATAAGAATCCTACTCATTATCGCAAGAGTTATTCATTGTGTATTGTTCCTAGTAATTCAAGCGACCGGTGAAAAACAAGTCGGTCCTTATGAATCTTCTTTTAAGCTTGAAATTAAACCTTTTCTTACCTAATCTACAGAGCATAACCCAAAGAATATTTTATTCGTCTAGTTTAGATAATCGGATAACCAACTTTGAACTAGGCTGATTTAAGGAACTGATGTAACTTTCTGAGCAAAAGAAGCTAACGTTAGCAAAAACGGTTCTGGTCATCGTATAGTTCACATAATGCTGCTTCATGCACGTACAGCAATAGCTTCTACCCCATATACAAGCCAGCCAACAGTGCAAATCAAAAGCTAGAAAGAATGAAACTAGTACCAAACCCTGATTACCTGATTAACTTAATATTAGTACGTAAGTTCAAAAGATTTAAAATATGAAGTTTTCTACAATTCTAAAGAATACAATAATATAAAATCTCGTTGCACCGTTTCGGAGGCTGTTTCTTCGTTCTTAAATCAGAACAACCAGCAACGCCAACCATAACATGAGATCGTAGCGCAATCTGCTGCGGCTAGTACTTGCTAGAATATCAGATGCATCTTTCTTAATACCGCGTTTGGATATTTTTACCTATAAATGACCTACCATTGAATCATTTAAATTGTGTTAGTAAACTACAGAAACTTTCTTGCGAACGGATTATCGTTGGGAAAAGTTTTTATATTGGATATTTAATGAATTCATTAATTTAGAAGCATTATCCCCAATTGAGTATGATTGTAGACTACCAAGAAAGAGGTACATGCTTGGCATAGAGAAATTAGCGTTCATGTAATCACACTCAATCAATGTAAACGAATCAATGTAACGTCGAAGGATATTAATATCCACTTAATCTAACCGTAGTCGTAAAACTATATTGTATGACATGCAATTTGCAATTAAATCCCCCTTACTACATGCATAAAAACTTCTGACTGAGTTCAAAATTTGAGTGGGTTCAGTAACCATATTCACCCAGTCAACCGTATATTCAAATCACTGAATCTCTACCCTTTAAAATGTTTATTTAAAAATCCTGAACTTTGCTACTCCCTTTTTCCCAACTCCCTAAGAATGAAGATTTGATTATTAAAACACAAGCAAGGAATTTTGCATTTATTCCTTGAAAAGTATATCATGCTTTAAAATGTAACAGACCACACGTGCATATTACCGAAGTTGCAGCAAGAGTTCTTATAGTTACAATTATGCTTACTTTCTTTCAAGATTCAAAAACCTCCTTAAAGTAGGCCGTTCGTCATAAATGGTTCATTTGGATTGTATTTTCATAATTAAAGGTTGAAAAGTCCGACTTACACTAGCAAACACACACCTTTACCGTGTAACATGAGAGGAAGATGTTATCAAAAACCTTGTAGTATCTTGTCCGTGCATGTTTTATTAACCTACACTTATGCACTACTCAACACAATAAAAACGGCACAAACACAAGTTTCAACAACTTGCTCTCTCAATCTCATTCTTATCATCATAATATCTTCATCATTTCTTACTCTTTTGAAAATTCCTCCGACATGAAAACTTTATAATTTGCAACTGTGCATGGATAAACATCTTATCATATTTTAACATCTTTATGTGACAATATTTCCATACAAATAAAAATAATCCGCAAGCCGGATCTGCCATTAATATGTTTTCTAAAGAGACTTTTCCTACAGAAATTGCTTTAATGAAACATTATCGCTATTTTGTGAATTTTTGTTGCAATAATCGACACTCAATCTCAATGACAACACCCGCATATCCTTTTCTGAACCGATATACAATTGAAAAGGTGTATTTTAACTGAAATTGGAAGGTGAAGATATGCTACTGCTAAGAATGCAATAATCGCATATCTGTTTAAAAAATTCCTGAATCCATCCATTCACAAATCCCTTAAAAATGATGTTTTCCTCTCTACAGAACAAAGACAATGTACGGTTATAAGTGGTACGATATTTATTTTGATTTTGTTCGGACTCTCAAATACATGAAAAATAGCTGAAACGAAGCAGTAAGTACGGATCTAGCTAGCTGATAACGTGAAATAATTGAGCCAACAATCACAACTTGTAAGGGACTACTACTGGTTGGTTGGTCACCCAACATGTACAACTTTGGGTTCTAATTTAAAACAAAACCTGGCCTGGTTTTTCTTCTCATGATAATACCTCATATCTGAAATAGAGATAAGATGTTTGGACAGATAATTGGTGAATGAGTACGGAATAATTGTGGAATAAGGAGCAGCAGAGATAAAGCTTTAAGAGCTAAAGAAGACCGCATATGTCATTTATGAATCAACAATGAAACGATTAAATCATAAATAACTGAACCTAACTTGTCTAAAAAAGCACCACTGGTCAGTCACTCGTATGAAATTTTAATACACGTGTGGAGGACCCCGTGAAAATATGGTGACAAGTCCGTTTTGCAGTAAATATGGTTTCAAGACGGGACAGAAAAACCTTTACATAGGAAGAAGCACTAGCTGCATGCACCATTAATCTTCATCTTATAAATAATTGACATTAAATGAATGTAGCCTAAAACCTTGACAGTAGGCCGCCCGCGTTGATTAAGCCGCATGCTATCTTTCTGTTATATCTCTCCCGTAAAGTAAAGATGCTTCAAAACATCATTTTTGATGCATAAGCCGCGGCCTATTGGCCAGGTTTAATGTTTGGAATATTGACGGTAGCATGTACATCAGAGTAAAAGGCTTGTAGTACGACAAAGTGTTATTGGAAGCATGGATTTAATTGTTTTAATTGAATTGGTAAAAATACTAGGAGCAGTAAGGAAGCATAATTAAATCTAATCGCTTAAGCTGTCGATTCCTCCGGTCTAATTCAGGCTATATCTTGTGCTCACAAAGTGTTAAGAATACTGAGCTTTTAAAAACTTCATTTTTTATGCATGGATGAAATAAAAACCTGTCTGAGAAACGGATACGCTGAGGCTAAGTTCAGTTATTTGCACGTTGTAGGCTGAGAGAATTAAAATAGTAAGAGCTGCATAAGTTGTGTACACACGAAGAGGTGTATGTGGCTTGCTCTAAGTAAGTTTTACATGCACGCATAACAAGTGTAATTGATGAGTTTTGCAGATTAACAAGCCGTAATTAAACCCGAATTAATAGGTTAGTATATGAGATGACAGCAAGTATCACCTTCGCATCCGTTCTTATTGTTGATAATATATTTCAGCCTAAAAATTGGATTTCAAATATGTATTTTTTAATGAAAAACATGCATAACTCTACCAAAATTTTAATAAAAAAAACAGCTCTGAAACTTGCAGTGTCGACTGTATCTAATTTTCTGTTTTTGTGGCATGCCATCGAACGTTTGAAATAGTCATTTTCGTAAATGGCAAGCCTGTACAATGCTTATAAATGGCCTCCACAAGCACTGTTTTTTCAGTTTGCGTTTTTATCAATAAGCCCAGTCCACTCTATTCTAAATAAATTCATTCAAATTCATTAATAAAATGCAATACAATATAACAGATCATATTTCAACCGAGGGGAATAATCCATTCAGGTAATTTAATTACAGGTAAAAACTAAACCGTACATAGTGACTCATTCAATTTCAAATTATGGTCCACACCCCTCCCCTATAAAAAATTTCAACATAAATATTGCAGAAGCGCATAAAATTTTCAACACCGATTTCAAAAAATTTCAACATAAAGAAAAATAAATCAATTTAAACCCCATAAAGTTCACAAAAGGACTACAAATACCGTATTTCCAGAAATTACTCCCCCTGAAATAGCGCTCCAAACCTTCCCCTGCTAAAAATTTTAATTCACCATATCTTGCCCATCATGTTGAAAGTTTTTCCAAATTTTTCCTTTGAAAATATATAACTCCCCAGGGGAGTAATTTCCGGAAAAACGGTAGTTATGAAATTCCGTTTTTTAATTCCACCTCAGACCTTCATACTATTTCAAAGACTTCCAAGCTTCACTGTACGACTAGTTGTTAATGAAAAAGTCGTAAAAAGGCGCATGGAAACTATAGCAACGTGAAGACGGCGAAAGCAACCGCCAAACATGTCCGTTTCTGAGGAGTTTGAGTAGGAGGAAATTATTGGCCGCATCTCCCACAAATTATTAAATTGGTTAAAAAAATAAAATTCGCTTGACTTTCGAAATTGGATTGAAATGGCTGAATATTGTGGAAAAAAGGGGTCTTCATTGCGGATTTACCACGAGGACTGTCCTCTTTGCCTTGAAAAATTGGATATTGACGACCAGACCTTCTACCCCTGCACGTGTGGTTATCAGGTAAAGTAAATAAGAAATTGGCATATATCAGGAATATGTTTTATAAAAACATTTCCTGGGAACCTGGGACGATTTCCCCCGAATTTTAGCATTGAAGGGATAGGGAACCCCAAAAATTTTCCCAAATCTTTAACATTGAAGAGATAGGGAGACCAAAATTCCCCTGGGAACCGTTCCCACAGATTCCTGATGCATGGTTCAACAAGGGTACATTGTTGTATTGTACCCTTCTCACTGGTTTCTTTCAAGTACCCAGTAGACTTTTAGAAATGCCCTATCCTTTACATGTTAAACAGGCTCCGCCCACTCAAACCCATCCCTATCCTTTAATGTTTTTGTACCCTCTGGTATCCACTCGTGGTTGCGCCGTTGACGAGGGTATATTGTACCCCGTAGTTTTCAATTGCATCCCCTGGAATACCCGGTAGGCCCTTTTCTTTTAGATGTTAAGCAGGCGCCGCTTAGCCACACCCCTTCGTATATCCTTTAATGCTATTTGTACTTTGTGGTTGTGACTTTTAAATAATCAACTCACTTTTATCAGCCACGTGCTGGAAAAATTAATATAATATTATGCTGGAATTAGGTTTGCCGATTCTGTTGGCATCGGATCCGGTGCCAGTCTGAGAGAACTGACGAAAGCAATGGGCGCTGTCCCTCTTGCCGTAAGCTGTATTCTGAAGATCCGGCGCATTTTGAACCGCACACCGTGGAAGGTGTGAAGAAGATACTGAGGGCTCAAAAATTGGAACAAGAAGAACTGATGCAGCAACAGGCTTTACTTGCGAGGCAGAATGAAACGCTCGCAAGAAAGCAGATTTGCGATTCTAGAAAACTGCTGACCGAGTTGAGGGTGATCCAGAAGAATCTCATATTCGTTTTAGGAATCGGGCCCAAAATCGCCGATGTGGATTTGCTCAAGACTGATGAGTACTTTGGTCAGTTTGGGAAGGTTCATTCGGTTGTTCTTGTTCCTAATCCGAATCCGAAGGTCGGTTGGTACATCATTTTCAGGCGATTTATTAAAAAAAATCGAATGTTAAAATTATGTTCCTTTTTGTATAATACAGTCGGCAGAGTCATGTTGTGGTGCTTTCATTACCTACCTTCGTTCCGAAGATGCGTTGCAAGCCATTCAGTCCATCAATACTGTTTCGTTGGGGATTAAGAAGATGAAAGCTTCATTAGGAACTGCGAAATACTGCACTTACTATACGCGGAATCAAGTTTGTCGCAAGGCGGATTGTACGTTCTTACACTATGAAGCGGACCCCGAGGCCAGTTTCACCAAGAAAGATATGAAGCGTGGGAAGCATCAACTGTATGAGAAGAAACTAATCGAAGAGTTTAAGAAAAACTGTGCTGTTTAAATATCAAGAGTTGTGGAAACGTTTTACTTGTCGTGTGAAATAAATATTTTATCTTAAAAGTGAAAAGTAAAAAGAGTTTGATTTTTTTACTTAGTATAACATGGACAAAGGATCCTTGTCTATGATAGTATAGCACTAAAAAGTACAGAAGTATATACCGTATTTCCCGATTTAATTCCCCACCCCAAAATAATTCCCTATGGGGAAAAAATTCACCATCCCTCCAAATGCCATCTGCCTGAATTCGTAAACATTGGTCATTGAAAATAATGCATACCTGAACAATAATCGTTAATTTTATGTAAAATATGCACATTTTGATGGTAACAAAATAACTTGAAGTTCCAACTCATCCTATTTTTTGACCATTCATTGTCATTCTATCCTTCTTTCTTTGCTTCATTGCAGCACGTTCATAAAATTCTAAAACATATCTACAAGTAAACAATATAGATCAAAAGGAGCTGGGTTTGTAGTTAGTTTTCTCCCCAATTCCTGTATTTTTCTGTAAGCAAAATAAATTTATGCAAAAGATAGAACTGACTAATAATAAATTAAAGACTATTCGCTCGGTCTCGTCAAAAAGTCAAGTTGACAAAAAAGTGACGGAGGCAGACACAATTTCAAAATGCTAAGTAAATATCAATCAGCCTTCTCTCTTGCGGATTTTTTTTAAGGACCTTCATACACTTCTGAAATTGAAATATATGCTACGAGCAACAAGTGAAACTGTGAGAAATAATCTGACCTAATAAATAGTTAGTGGTAAAGGTAAAAGATATTCCGAAAAAGTTAGTGAATTAATCAATGGAACATGTATGATTAAAGGCAATCCATTGAGATGCAAATTAAATTATTAATTTTAAGAAAACCGATTTAATATCCGAGTATATTAAGCATCACATTTCATTCTAACTCTACTTAGCTACTTGCGAGATTTGATTAGACCCAATAATTATAGCTTATAGCGATTAATATATTATAGCGACAAATATATCGATTTTATGTACTTCGATAAATTTTTCAGTGGAGTGTGGACGAGTCCTCTTCAGGTGCTGTTGACGACGCAGAAGGCTCTAAAGTCCTCTTCAAATTGTCTAAATATTCTTGCTGTGAAACTGCCAATACTTGTGCTAGTAATCCAGCGTCATCCCATTCATTCATACCTAATAATCAATAGTTTCACTTTGAAATTCCTCATGTTCTACTCCACAATTTGTAAGTTGAATGGTTATTCACTGATTAACAAAGTACCAAAAAGTTCGGGAGGCAGTTGATTGATAAACGACGAGGTCTCTAAAAGTTGAAAAGGTGGGTCAGAGCCTATAGAATTTTGACTGCCAGGGGCTCGTGGGGGACTCCGTACTGGAAAATTTACGTCAATCGGTTGAATAGCGGGCCTGCTTGGGCCAGGAATAGAAGGGGGTGGGGGTGACAACCTATTGGGAGAATTACGAAACGAGGGCTCTCCTCTGAAAGGAGATCCTAGTGGAGAAATGGTACTTCCTTGGGATCGATTTCTAGGAGACCTTACTTCTGCGGAAGACACTGAAGTAGATGTGGCTGATGAACTGGAAGCCGTAGGTGACCGCTAGAGTAGTTAAAAATAAATATGCATGAAAATTCGACTAAACTCACTTGTAAATTATTATTTTATTTTACTACATTATCATGGTTATCGTCAGCACAGATCCACAATGAGTGCAATCATTAAATTTACCGATGATATAAGAACCGCTGGTGACAA